>JABFDZ020000066.1:13044107-13054555 GCA_019775955.2 Pollimyrus isidori | reverse complement strand
CTTGCTGTTTTTGGGGGGGGACTTTTTTACACTAACTTCCTTCTTATTGTATTTTTTTATATTATAATTTTTATCTACTCCCTACTACCTGGGTGGGGGGGGGGGGGGGGGCAGGAATCACAAGGGGGTCAAACAAAGGCAGGAGGGTAAAACAAGGACTTACAAGAGCTAACATGAACATAAAGAAAACCCAACAGTGAAACATTCAAGGAACCTCTGCAAAGCAGCACATACCGTAAACATAAACAAACATGACAACTAATGGAGGGAAGGGCAGGCAGTAAAATACACAAATAATGAAGGAAACACGGGACAGATGTGGGCTATTACTAAATCAGCCGAAACACTGAGGACAAGGAGTACCAAGGACAGGTGAGGGTATTAAACAATCACTGCAGATTCAAACACTAGGAGCAGGGGTTATAGAACATTACAGCAAACTAGGTACATGCAGGGATAACTAACAAAGGAACAAAACAAAGATCCGTACTGGAACATAAACAAGGGTAAAGGCAGTGGCCTGGGGAGCAAGGAAACCTGGGGAACGTAGAACAGGATGGCCAGTGATACCAGTTGGCCAAACAGGGAATTGACAGACGAGGCTGGGACCGGTCCTGACGCCCCGTGTCTGCTTTGGCTGTCCCCCACAGGACCACTCCAGCTGTGGTGTTCTGGCAGTGGGTGAACCAGTCCTTCAACGCCATCGTCAACTACACCAACCGCAGCGGGGACGCCCCGCTCACTGTAAAGTAGGTTTCCCCAGGGGTGTGTAGGCTGTCCTCCCCCTGTGAAATGCAGCCGTATAGCTCGACAGTCATGTGACCCCGGCACGACCATGTGACACGGCTCAGACAACGTGTGGTCCTCCCTGTTTCCGCAGTCAGCTGGGAGCTGCGTATGTCAGCGCCACCACTGGGGCTGTAGTCACAGCACTGGGGCTGAAGTCTCTTACCAAGGTACTGCTGTCTGCATAGGGCTCCCTGTGTCACTCTTTGCCAGCCTTTGTCACTCTAACCCCCTTCTCCACTCTCCCTGCAGCATCTGCCTGCTATTATGGGCCGGTTTGTTCCCTTTGCTGCGGTTGCTGCTGCCAATTGCATCAATATCCCCTTTATGAGACAAAGGTAAGGCTTGGGGGCTGTTGGACGGTGCTGCGTGCAACGTGGGCCGCTAACCTGCTAACGGGGATCTGCCGCTTTCCCCAGGGAACTGAAGCACGGCATCCCAGTGACAGACGAGAACGGCAACCGACTGGGTGAATCCACCAAGGCAGCCCAGCAGGCCATCTTTCAGGTGGTCGTGTCTCGGATCGGCATGGCTGTGCCGGCCATGGGTAAGGGCTCCCTCTGGTGGCCAGGTGGTTGCCGTTCTCCTGTATTCATGTGGTGGGAACTCATGCAGTGAGGTGTGTGTGTCACCAAACGAAGGGATGGCGCCAAGGAACACTGCTGTAGGCGGAAAACACTGTGTGCCGTGAAAACAGATTTGGTGCAGTAAGAACACTTGTTGCGGAGGCGTGCGTCGGAAATTAGGCTAACCGGCTAACTGCAGCTAGTTGGCAGGGAGGCTGTGAGGCCAGAAGCTGACAGCCAGCCAATGTGAGAACAGTTGTCTGCTCTGTGTTCCCAGCTATCCCACCTGTCATCATGAATGCGCTGGAGAAGAAAGCCATCCTGAAGGTACTTCTTGGGAAGGGCCCGGCCTGATGAGGGGGGTGCCCTGTGGAGGGTCTGCCTTAATGCCCTGTGTCTCCTCCTCTTCCCAGAGGTTTCCTGTGCTCAATGCACCGGTGCAGGTGGGCCTAGTGGGAATTTGGTAAGTATCCAAGCAGGCCACACCCCCTAGTGGCTGCTGATGGATGTGCTTCACACATGTAACCTAGATGCAACTGCTTTTTTTTGGGAGTGATTTAGTCAAAACTGATGTAGCAGTGCCCCCTTGTGGCCAGGAGTGTACTTAAGTCTTTTTTTTTTTTTCTTTTGCTTTTTTCCTTTCAGTCTGGTGTTTGCCACTCCGCTGTGTTGCGCCCTGTTTCCCCAGAAGAGGTATGACTACGTTTAGCTGCCGCCTTCAGCCCTTTGGCTCCCTGCGGTAGGAGCGTGCTCACAGACGCCCGTCTCTTCTGTCTGCAGCTCCATGGCAGTGAGCAGCCTGGAGGCAGAGCTCCAGCAGCGTGTGGCTGAGATCAGTCCCAACACTGTCACCGTGTACTTCAACAAGGGCCTGTAGCTGGCCGGCCCAGGGCCGGGCCCACTACAGGCACAAGAGGGGCATTGCACCGGCAAGCCAATGTGCCACTGGTCATTCCGGAGGTATTTGAACAGTGTGACTTCAAGCCAGTTATAGTCTGCTTTAGTTACAAAAAGTCTGTTTTATAAGGCAGACGCCACAGTCCCTGTAAAAACCACATTAGTGTTCCATATGTGCCATGTGAGGATTTCCATGCTGTGTTCTGTTTTAGCCTGAAAGGGGCAACTGGACCCTGATCCATTCTCTTCATACAGTCTCATTTCCAAGGTTGCCAATTCTCACACATCTGGCATGACACACGTTTAGTCTCACACTCACGCAAGATATGTTACGACAAATCTATATTATTCCATCATAAACCTAAAATTAGCTACATCAAATGCGTTGGGGTAGTTTGCAAACCCTAGACCATTTAACAAGGTAATCAAACTGTTACAAACTCGTAATTGTGCGCAGACTTGTCTCGAGTTGAAAATCTCACTCCAGCCACCTGTCCAATGTTGGCAGCCCTGCTCATTTCATTTCAGTCACTCCATCAGCACAAGTATTTTAAATGCTCAGTTTTGATTTCCAGAAGTATCTGTGCAGGAAACGCAGAACACAGCTGACAGGGCGAAACCTGGCCGATTTGTTACCAATTTGAATGTCTTCCAGCTGACAGTGTGTGTGTGTGTGTGTGTGTTTCACACTCGCCATGGTCAGTGTGACCAGCCCGCTGCCTGTGGTGCTTCCCCTTCCGCCTCAGCACACCTCTGTGAGCGTATTTACCTCGTGAGCAGTTTCGGAGACGTCGTGACTGTATCGTGACCAAACCTATGCATCCGTGAGGCTCCTTCAGTGTTCTGTACAGCCGCTGTGTGCTTTCTGTGGTCCAGTTGTAGAAAACTCACATCAGAGATCCTTTTAAAACCTTTAAGGCTGCAAGCAGGCTGGCGTCCTGCAGAAAAGCCACTCATGCTCGACATCAGGTGTTACAAAGCCTCCTTACTGTGGCCACTGGCCGTGAGCCTGTGCAGACAGATCAGGGTTTCGCTCATTAATCTCCAGTATGACGGTGCCACAAGTCACAATCTTTGCATGCTGGGACTCCACCTTCCCTTGACACACATTGATGGGGGGGCAGGCCACACGCAAAAGGAAAACATTTGCCAAAGATTGAAATGGACCTTCTGCACAGGTTCTAGGCTGCAGTTTCTCAGCCTGGTCCTTGGACCCCCAGATGGCCCACTCTAGCCGAAAAGTAGACTGTCACAGTCGGCAAGGACCAGTCTGAGGAAACACTGTTCCATGCCCTCGGTGTTAAACCAGTGCTTTGTGGCTTAGGTGTTCAAAAGATTAAGTCTTAGTTTCTCTTCTCAAAAACAGTACAATCAGTGCAATTCACAGGATGAATTCACTCTTTAATTGAAGCCACAAGCAAGAATTGTTTGAAATGGCTGTTTAAAGGCACAAACGTCTAATATGCAAACTGACTGAGGGTAATCATCCGTGTTGTATTGTGTGCACTGTATGTGTGTAATAAAGGGAAGGAGAACAAACACGCCGTCCTGACATGTGTCATGGGCCTCCCGCCGTCTTCATTTAGTTGCCCAGCTCTACGTTCTGCTCCTGCGCCTTATAGGCCCGGGTTCTTGGGGTCCCAGTCATCCCAATAAGATGCAGTCAAGACCAGCAGCTCCAAATCCATTTTATTGCAGCCGGACGTGTCTGCGCAGGGGCGCCCTCAGCCGTGGCTGCGTGTGTGTGTGTTAAGCATCTAGCCGGCTCCCTCAGCAGAGTTAGGCGTCGGCTGTCATGTGCACGCACACAGAGCTGGCTGTGGACGTCCGGGCACAGCCCCGGGTTTACACAGAGCAGCGAGTGATACATTGTCAGGATGCTTCTCTAAATTTGAATCAACTTTTTGTAAACTGGTGGGGGGAAGCAGTCACCTCCATGCCGAATAGCACCCCCCAGTAAAGACCCATGAGAAGACATCAATTATTAAAAATACACTAATAATTCACTGGCTGGATTTTCCTGGCTGCTTCCAGAACAGAAGATTTGTTGACTTTATCCCCAAACTCCTTCTCCCGGTGCTCCAGCAGGATGCCCTGGAATTGGATATAGGTGGCAGTTCAGAGGACGACCCAGCCTTCATTTATACTCACGTCTGAGGGCGGCACTGAGAAGCAGCCGCTGTGCACGGCATACCTGCTCTCCTGCTCCGATGACAAACACGCCGCCCAGGATGAAACCCTCGCCCTTCACGTTTCCCGAATGCCCGTTCCTCCATGCCCGCAGGAAGTTGGCCCACACCCCCAGACGAATGATCCCCAAGCCGCCCATCTTCCTCTGCGCGGGTCCGTAGAAACGTTGCTGGAAAGGAAAGGAAGCCGCCAGCTGTCAGCACCTCACTGGGACAACGGTGACAGGAGGAGCCCCTGTCAGCAGCCCCCTCACCTTCTTATCCAGGAAGACGTCGCCAGAGAAAAACGGCTTGAAGTCATGGACCTCGGACTCGATGTTCTCCTTCACGACAGCATAGAGGGGAACACCGAGCTGATCGAGCTGGGGTTTGAGGGAGGAGAGCTCTGCGGCCTCCTGTGCAGAAAGCGGTCCACACCGTCACAGCTCATCCCCCTACAGCAATCCCACAGCCTCCGAAACGGCACTGGTACCTCTCTGCACAAGAATCATCCAGGCCGCCTCACGGCCATGACGACGGCCCCGGATCTCTCCCACAGGGACCCAGCCTTAAATGTCTTCTCATCTGCAGACAGACAGCAGTCACTGGACCTGCTCTTTAAACAACAGCCTTCCTATCTAAACATAACAAGCAGACTGATAACCTTAATGCACAATGGCCATATCAAAAAAAGCTCTTCCTCTCTCAAGGGCTTGCTATACGCAGCCCACAAGCAGCCCAGTCCAACATTAACGCCAACAGTTCTCACCATCTGCTATTGTTTTCAGGTCAGTCTCCCCCAGGTACTCAACACTGGCCGGCTCTGGCTTATCCAGTAATAAATCAGTGTTGGCGAGGAAAATGCCTGCAATAGCTGCACCAATTGCTCCCAGTCCCAATGACCACATGGCCAAGAGCTCCCCCTACAGGGTAAAGGACAGCACTGCAAAAAAGATGTCAAAGGTTACTTCCATGTCTTAAATTTACACAAAAAAAAGATTTACACTAGAGAAATTAAAAGCCAAACCTGGACCAGGACGGAATCAGCACTGTTCACCACAGATATCACCTTCATATCAGATATGCTTTTTTAAAGAACAAAAGTGCACTTTTTAAAAATTGATAGTCTACCACAGGGGAGGCCAGCATTTATTAACTAAAGATGTACTTTAAGTGGCCACTGTGCCAAGATCTACCAGTTCAAATAGGGAGCCACAGCCATGACTCAAGCTATTGCCTTTCTACATAGTTAACATGCGCTCAGCAAATCCAGGTAATTGAAAAAATTGAAAGTGTAAATAAATGCATTTCTCTACCTTACTGGGACCAGTGGCACTGGGAAGCTATCGTTGCAGCCTTACTTTTGGTGTTCGGATAGGTAAAAATTGAGTGCTGTGCTGCTAACTTACTTGTCATTTCTCGGGCTGACATGTTTGCGTGGTAAATGTTTACAGTACACGATTAGCTGCACACTAAAAAATGGGCGCATGCGCGAAAGTGCACGGACGCTTGCGACGCACTTGGCGATCGAGCGAGAATTAGGCCCAGTAAAAAAATAAATAAAAATTCATTAGTTTATCATCCCCGCCCGCATCGATTTTTTTAAAAAGTGTATTTTCCTGTGTAAATTACATTGCCAGCATTCACAAATTTTGAATGAAACTTTTTTTTTAAATTCATATTAATTCTGCAGATCAGCCCATATGTCATACATCTGTTGCCGTTCCTTTTGTTTACTGTTGAAAACTTATCTTCCGTTATCTTTTTTCTAAGAAAAAGAAAAAAAATCGCCCTCCCTCATCACTTGTTTCTGATTGAAAGGATGATAAATTATTTTATTTTTTTTTACTGGGCCTTACTCCGCAATCGACTGTCTGGGCACTCCTGGTCTACGAGATAACCAAATCTAACCTGCTGCAGTAAACTTTTCTGGGGGAAAGAAGAGCAAAACACTGCCGGGTCCAAACAGAGCACTATGAGTAATACTTAAAAACAGGTACAGTGTTTTACCAGTGAGATTAAAGCAGACCATATCCAAGCCCTGTCTGCATTAATAGGTACCACTGTACTCTCGTAAACACATCCCAATTTGTCCAATGCAAGAAACAGTGCGGTGTAAATCGTAGCCCGACTCGTTACACTCGGACTCCCTCATTCTTTTCTTTGTTTGGTCGTTTTATTATATTAATTCCCAAATTGCATCTTCCAGACCTAACAGCAATTAGAAAGAAAAGGTGATCAGTCTTAAATCACCTACAGGTACCTTCTCTGAACAGAGGCAGTCTGTTCATCAAGCCTTAACCCGAGTGAATGCGACCAATGAGAAGCTGATTTCCCTGCAGTTTCAATTAACTATTAAAAGCAGATGTAATATCAAGGTCATGCAGTCAGTAACTGGCTCAAATTCGACATACCCTCTTATGTAACCCCTATCTGAGAATACAAAGTACACGTAATGTGTAAACACTGTGGATGCGCTTTTGTCAGAGCCCCAGCAAGCCGACTCACACCGGATGTGACCCTTCGGACCCGCAGAAAACCGCAGACTCGATGGCGTGCGCTGTCACCACGGTTATGAACTGCCACGCTTCCACGGCAGAAAGGTTCGCGTCTTTTCCCGTACTGCCTACTGATTTTAATCTCCAGTTGTGCTGTTATGACAAGAAATTGCCAAACGTTTTAACTTTCATACCGCCAATGTATACATGCGTACAGTGATACCAATCCCTGGTTATAAATAAATCATTAACGGTATCAAATGTAATGCCATGATAGGAAATAACCAGGAAACAATCAACCACTATAATAATTTCTGTGAGTTTTTAAAAAGACCTGAAATTTAAGTAGCCTAAAACAAAAACGTTTAGGCATATTTGTCGATTTAACCTGACGAATGATCTTCTGTTAATACATTTAATATTTTACTAACGAATTTAATTAAACGTTCACGATACTGTTCGCAGTTAAAAAAAAAAAAAACCGGTAGTACTGAGATTATATTACAAACGTCAAATCATGCATGCACACGCCTGTCAACAATTCAGACACGATCGATTTAACAACAGATAAAGTAGAGTAAAACCATTATACCTACCGACAAACTAACCAGAAGACGACAGCGACCTACCGATGGTCAGCGAATGCTGCCAGGCATGTAACGTCAACCTATGATAACTCGATCCATCCAGGAAGAGCAATCGAACACTGCAATGTCCGGAAAAGTTCTTTCAGGGTTAATAGACGTACACTTCTTCAAAACCACTGCAATAAAGAGTCCAAAAAGATAATCGTAATAATTACAAACAAAAATGATTGGACAAAATGTAAGAGTCCTATTGCTTTTGATCACGTCTGCAGGGGTGGTGTATTGTGTAACACTCGTGCTTTCAGACTCATGTTCACGCAAGAATTCTTTCGCCAAATCTATATTATTCCGTTTTAATCTAAACCTATCTACTTAAATAGCGTTGGGGTAGTTTGCAAACCTTACAAACTGTTTAAAAGGCAACAAAACTTATATTCAAGCAAATGCGTGTACATATGCGTACAGAATGCTCTCAATATTGGACAATGACCGTCACCCTCTGCACACCACTTTCTCCAAACAGAAGAGCATGTTCAGCGATAGGCTCCTGTCTCTGTCATGCAGAACTGACAGGCTCAGAAGGTCCTTTGTCCCTAGGGCCATACAGCTCTTCAACATGTGATGGACTTCAATGTTTACGCCTGTATAGCACACTGCCCCCCTGTTATTTCCCCCTGTTATTGTATTGGTGCAGTATGTATGTGTGTGTGAATGTCATAGGTCTGTGCGCCTATATGTATGTACAATGTGTATAAGCTACTGGACACCTAAATTTCCTTCTGGATAAAGTATCTCTATCTATCTATCTATCTAGAATTAAGAATCTCACACATACCTTCCTGCTGACCAAATTTGGCAGTTTTTTTAGGCTCTTCTTACTAGTACATTTGTCTTAACACAATGGAGATTTAAAGAGAGAGCACTGTTTTATTTTTTCCCTCCCAAACTTTGGTTATTTTGGTTAATCGGGTTATAATCCTTTTAGGTAAAGGAAATTGTGACAACTTTCGGTACTTTATATGTTCTGTAAACTGCATCAGTACTCTTCCCGTACAGACTCTTCTCTACTTACGAACGAGTTACGTTCCGAATAGCCGTTTGTAATATTGGTGTACATTTGAGTAGTAACGAGTATGCAAGTAACGAATACCACGCTGTAACGAATCGTTACCAGCATTCAGCCGTTCAAGGTTTCGTTGCTGACAGTAACGAAATGACCGATCAAACCGCCCAATCGGCATTCACCTTGCAGACTGTTGTTTGTGGCAGTTCTGGCTGACATGCAGTTGCTGGCTTCCATTATCTGAAGCCTGTGCTCATTGCCTGCATGTTGTATGGCCCACATACACTCACTTAACAGGTGTTATGCCCTAATCTGCCCCCCTGCCACGGATTCCCTCCCCTGACGTCATCGGTCCATTTAAAGGCAAAGTCGATTCTCCAGCGCAGGTGAAGCTAACGCTCGCTCATTTTCCTGCCTAAAAGCGACTAAATAAACTCAAATTAGTTGTTTATTATGCCATTTTACAATCAAACCTTAAGTTATCATTCACAGCCTCCTGTAATTTGTCGCAAATGTGACGATAACTTTTTCACGCTGCAATAATGCTTTTCTTGTCGACAATGCTCATCTGTGCAAATACAGTCGCAAGAGGGGACTGATTTGGTTGAAAAATATTTTTGACACTTTGAATCCATTCTGCTGAAAATTTTCTTCTATTCTGTCGTCGTATAATATAATACAGCGTTTAACTTCACACTCGGCACCGTCACGCATGGAAATAATCTGACATCGATCCACAGATCAAAAGTAGGCCTAATATAAGTCACCAAAATTTCACCACTCACTCTAAACCCCATGTGTACATTACAGCTAACAAGTCGTATTGGAAGTTGTCCAGCCATAAGGAAAAGACTCTAGAGGGGGACATTTTATAGCAAACCACCTTGGCACAGAATGCCCTCTCTGTCTAACTAGGAAACTGATAAATGCACCAAACTTGTACCAGTTACTCATACTGTATGTATCCCTTATTCATGCTGTATGAATTACTTTGGACTGGGGCATGAGGGAAAGATTCTAGCTGGGGGAGGGGCATCTAATGACAGGCCACCCTGCCACAGAATGCCCCCCCCCGCCCCCCTTGGACTGGGCCATAAGGCTGAGATTCTAGCTGAGGGGCATTTTATAGCAAGCCACCTTGCCACAGAATGCCGCCCTGTCTAACTCTGGCTAGGAAAGTGCTACATTCACCGAACTTGCACCAGTTACTTATATTTATCCCTTCTTTGTGCTGTATGAATTGCATATTTCAATTCCTTTAACATACACTATACAGTAATGATAATGATAATGATATTGTTTGCTGACACATTCTTGTTTGTGCAAGTGTAAGTGTGAAGTGATTAAATGATTTGTCATTGGATGTGCTGGCATTTTGTACCATCAGGGGAAGCGATAGAAACTGCCCCCCCAGCCCAAGGCAAAGGCAGGGAAAACCAGGCAACTGAGGCCGCCCCCCCCGGCACAAAGGCCCACAGCCATGTGTCCCCGAGACGACCACACGCCCAACCCCCGTACAGAGAGGCCCACAGAGCAGAGGGGGGACGGGCGGCAGGCCCCCAAGTCCAGCCCCGGCGACCCGGCACGCCTCCTCCCCGACACTGTATGATGATCTAAGGGGGGGCCAATATAGACACAGAAACCCTCAGCCTCCATCGCCTCCCAATACCATGTTGATGCGAAGTGTGCATATATGTGTGAGAGAGTTGTGTGTTCATGTCTATAATGCATTAAAATTAGTGGGTGCAGTTTGGGTATGAGGGCCCCCCCACTGGCAGATGGCAGAGTCCCCCATCCCCCTCCCCACACCCCCAAGGCCCTATTGTAATATGGACTGTGTATATGACTAAAGTGCAAAAAGTGGGCGAGCAGTCGAGGCACGG
>JABFDZ020000066.1:13026699-13044007 GCA_019775955.2 Pollimyrus isidori | reverse complement strand
TAAAGTGCAAAAAGTGGGCGAGCAGTCGAGGCACGGGCACCCCACCGCTGGCAGACGGCAGAGCCCCACCTGCCTCAGCCCGCCTCCTCAGCCCTAGTGTCATGTGGTGTCTAATATGCAAGTAAAAATTAAGGGGCAGTGTCTCAGCGCACCTCCCTACCGCCCCTCAAAGCCCTAGTGTTGTGTGAAATGTGGTGTCAGGCCCAGCGGGGCAATAAGGGCGTGCCAGGAGTGGGCCCCCCTCCCGGCACCGAGGCCAGATCCCTGACTGGCCCTGATTAGTCCCCATCCCTGACCCCGCACAGCCAGCAGGGGCAGCCAACCGGGGTGTTCAAGGGCACCACAGGCAGCCCGCCAGCAGGGAACCCCCCAGGTGCAGACCGGGAGTGTCCCGCCCCACCACGCCCGATGAGACCCCAGCCAGCAGCCAAGGACGGGGCAAACGGGGAGCCCGGCCACCCCAAGCCCCCACCCAGGCGAGGCAGAGGCTCCCCCAACCACCCCACAGCGCCTGAGGGCCCCACACCAGAATCGCCCATGGCTGACAACGACCTGCCCCCACCAGGCAACGGGCCCAGGCAGACCAAGCCCCCCCCCGCATGCGGGGGACCACCCACCCAGGAGCCGGGGCAGCGGTCCCAGACGACAGAGCCCACGTCCCCAAACCCACCCACCCCGGCGCAGCGGCACAGGCCCAGTGTGCCACCCACCCTGGGGGGGCAGAACCCCCATCCCCCGCACCGCCCCCAACAGGCCAGACCAGCGGCCTCCCAGAGACACCGACCATTCAACCTCAGCCAAGAGGAACATCAGAGGACCCCAACCAACCAGCCCACAATCTGGGACAGTGGGGGCAAGGCTGCACCACCCCTGACAACATTACATTAAAAAATTGATTATTGGAGTCCAACCATCTTCACAATCAATCAATTGATTTCTCTTACAGGCAGACATCCTCTCCATGGAAACATAATACAAGAGTACATTTTTGAACAGATTAATGTTTAAATTCTCTTTTGACTTCCAGTTCAGAAGGATTGTTTTCTTGGCAATGGTTAGTACTGTGAGAAGCATGCAAGATTTGTTCATGCCTATATTAGTGTTATTGAGGTCCCCAAGCAGGCAGAGTGAGGGAGGGGGATGGGATGCCCTAGGTGTGTCGATAAGTCTTCAGAAATCCTTTACCAAAATTTGTTGTGCAGTACCAGAAAGCATGCAGGTAATTATCTGGTGCGTCCTTACAAGTAATGCATGTATCAGTATCTCGGATACCCATCTGGAACATCCTCTGCCCTGTGTAGTGCGTTCTGTGTAAAATTTTATACTGTAATAGCTACAGCTGCCTTGGCTGTCAGCGGAGGCGGGCGCACTTCACTCCCTCTCCCTTATCTTCCCTACTTGCTCCTATCGTCTCGTACAGTCTACTGGCTTATTGTCTATACTTGAGACTCTCTCAGCCCTGCTCTTCAAACTAAGAAAATTATGGATTTGATCAACTGGTCTCTCAATGCAATTGACACGATCTTCTCGACGAGAAGCACAGTTCCGGGGGAACCTGACTGTCCTGCAGGGACCTACGCAGCTGGCTACACGATGGACGGATGGAAGAAGTGGAGGGTCGTGTGTCTGGCAGCTCTGTCCGTGGAGGACATCGAAGATATTTACCTATTCGGAACCATGATTACAGGTCTGATGCTGATTGGATTAAGCATTGCCCTGGTTTATCGGAAATTGAAGAAAACGGTGACAGCCGCTCAAAGCCCCACAAGTCTGGCTGGGATGATTGATGAAGTTGGCAGAGCTGTTGGGACTCAGACTATGGTTATAGATCGCAAATTGGATAACATCGGTGTGTCTCTTCACCACAGATTTGTGACTATTGACCGCAGATTTGATAACATCACAGAGACTATTGACTGCAGACTTGATAACATCACAGAGAAGCTCACAGTTCTGCAAAGGATTTGGATGGTGGAGACCAGCGTGGACATTAGAGGAGCTGCGAAAACCCTAACAACCCTATTCTATCTGCTTTTTGTGGTAGCCAAGTGTTCATAGCGAAGTGGCTGCCCCCTAATCAGCACTGGCCTTGGCCAAGGCCGCTGCTGCATTCAACAACTCCCCCAGTGAGACTCTATTGCATTCCTCTCCCCCAACCCCAAGGACATAGTGTAGTGATGTTGCTGAGGTGTTTTTTCTGTTCCTAGATTATACTCCCTACTGGAGTACAATCTAGGGGCTGTTTTTTTATTCTTCTCCTCTCTCCTCATGTAATTCTGTTTTCTCTGTTCTTTCTATATCCCCCATCTTGCTAACCCATCTACCCCTATAATGTGATGTTTGTATATGTATGGTCAGGTTGATGGGCAGTTTTTCTCTGGTACTTGTTACCAGTGACATGGTATTGCAATAACAGCAGCAAGAAAAGGTCATTCAATCATTCAATCAAGGTTGGAGTTTTGATTAATTCCAAAGGTATTCAAGCAAATTTGCCTCCAGAAGTTAGTGTCTGGGTTGGTGAGTAAATCCCGTTCCCATTTGTGGGCAGGGAGTGAGAGTGTTGTATCAGATTCTGCTAGATGCACGTAAATCCTAGACAGTAGTTTTTTAGTTGGAGTTATTAAGAATTTTGCTATTTTAGGTGAACGCTCCAAATATAATTGTTTACGGCACCATCTATTGTGTAGGCTATTACTGATTTAAACTGAAGATATTCTAAGTATTTGTTTTTCTCAATGCCATAAGTTTCTGCTATTTTGTCAAATTTTGTGATGCGATTGAACTGAATTACATGTTCGAGGCACTCGATTCCTTTATTATGCCAAGCATGGAAGTTTATCATTTGTTTATTTAACCAGATGTCAGGGTTGTTTCAGATTGGTGTCAGTTTGCATGGGACCAGTGAGTTTGGTTCATTTTACGTATTCTTATGCTCTATACAGTATTATTACAGCTACATAATATAAAGACCTAAAATGTAGGCTAACATATTTTTACAGAGATATGTCTTTATGGTTATTGAAGCAGTGTTAGGCTATATGCTATTTCTGGATGAATTGAATGTAAGAATTCCTGTTTTTAAAACGTGTGCTTTAGGGTTTGGATTGCAATGCAAACTGCAAATTTCAGAATCACTGAAGCACTACAGGTTGTGTCATTCCAGAGGATGCTGTTGGTCATCACCCGGTCTCTATCCTGAGTGCGTTTGCACTTACAGATCTCCAGCTGCGTTGAAGGCACATTTATCTCGAGCATGTAGACAGATTCCCCAACAAGCACCACATTTTAATTTTTTTGTGCGAAACCTCATCATATCCATGATTGTGATATGCATTCTTATTTGGGCCTGTGCGACTTGGTTCCAGAGATCGATGATATATCTGGATTTCTTTTTCTTTTTCGTAACCTTAAGATCTTTTAAATGCAAAGGGTATTTGTATATGCCCGGTGAGAGAGGAAGTCTTTTTTGTGACATGTTCAGAGAGATGTATGCTAGCCTAATAATCAGGGCACACATCCGTCCTGTGGTGCTCTGCTGAAGTGTCAGCAGTGACCTTTTAAGGTGGAGTGTGGTGCTGCAAGAGATTGTATTTTATATATTCCTTTAAACTTTTCAATTTTAAATTGAAAAAGATTAATTGTGTGCATCTGTATACACGATGTTCAAAAAGGAGAATGAAATAAGTTGTATTTAATAAATCATTGTCTCTGTCGTGATTAAGATGAACATGTGATTAATTGCCTTTTATTCTTCATGTATTTCGTTAAACTCACAAATGAAGTTTAGAGGGATTTGAGCAGACTTAGAAATGTAAGGCAACCAGCTGCAAAGCATTTCTAAGTCTTCCCAACTTCAATCGCCCTGCAGTTGAACAAACCTGCTTTTCTTCTTTGGGTTATAATAGTTCACCCAACTTATTTCAACCTCAGTAAAATCACACTTACTATTTGACTGTGCTTGTAAAGTGACGGTGAGGAAAGCACTGCCCCATGAGAACACACAGTGTAACTTAGATAATTAAATCGGCGCAACTACATAGCTGTGAAGTTGAGAAAACTTAAAAATGCTTTGCAGCAGGTTGCCTTAAATTTGTTTTCCCAACGTTTTATTTTTTACAGTTTGCAGTGGGAATTGATTTGACATACATATCCATTTAATTACGTATGTGAAGTTTAAGATACATACAACTTCATATTGCAAAATTAATAAGTAAATGACACAAATTTATCTCTCTTTCATTCTGTCAGGGCCGCAGTGGAGGGATATGGACGACCCGTATCCCCAGAGCCCAAATCCCGGGTACAGTGGTTCAGTAAAATTGGTCTGGACTCGGTGGATGATGTTTCTTGTATCGGAGATGCTATAGTAGCACAGGATTCCGGCCCGGTGATCCACAAAGACCCCGATTCTGGGGGAATGTGGCACAGCCAGCGGCGTGCTCACACTGTCGTGTACAAAGCAGCATTTTGAGTTTGAGCAGTACAGACTCCAGGACTTTTCATTCCAGCCGAAGCTGCAGTTGTTGCTGGCGCCTTTCCTGCTGATACCCTTATAGACCACGGCTATATCCACCTCACTGCCTTTCCAGTCCAGCTCCCAGTAGAATCTGCCATCTTTCAGGCCCTCCGAGCACAAAACCTGCTGCCAGTGGTCAAATCTGTGAGGGTGACTGGGATACGGCTGCTCTTGGCTCCTCATCGTCAGCTCCGTGTTCCCCTTGGAGAGGACGAGGTTTTTATGGGCCGTGTTGGGATCCAGCATGAGCTGACAGGAATCTAATGGAAGGAGTTGAACACAACATGGTCACAAGACCCATAAAACTGTGCTGTGTTAATTGGTAAGAGAGTGGGTTGACTGTCCTTAAGTGACACAGAAATATGCACATTGGACTACAGAAAAGTGCAACTGCACTCTGCACAGGCTCTTTCTGTCATTGAACCTGGAACATTCTAGCCTCTCTGTGTATAGACAGCTCATGTCCAATAGGAGTGTTTGCTCACAGGGTAAGATGTCATCACTGGCCTTGGGTTCTCTGGTGTCTATAATTTGAATCTCTTTGGCTGTTGGGTGGCAATGAACAGAAGGTAGATATTAATGAGTTGATCACATTCCATTTAAAGCATAAGGCACGTTTATACCATATACATTTAGATGCTATGAGATACAGATAATATACCTCTGGCAGCAATCTTGTCCATTTCGCCCTTGCTGACATCCTCCAGTTGCATTCTCATGTTTGATATGGCTTTTCTCAGAGCAACAAATGAAACCTGGTGGTTGATGCTGATGTCGGACAGATCTTCATGGTTGGAAGGGGCAGCAAAAGCGTGCCAGCTCTGCTCAGAAGAGGATGGAGACAGACAGCTATACTTTGAGGTCAGGTGTCCTAAGAGACACTGTTCATTGTCTACTGCGTGCTGTTACATCAGAAGAAGGATTACCTGAAGAAAATGGATGTGATCGTCGGTTTGCGAGAGCTGCTCCAGCTCCGAGTGTCTCCTCCTCAGCTCCACGATCTCCTGCTTCAGTCTACTTAGGACTCCTTCTGCTTTGGAGACCACAGCCTTCTCCTGATTTCTGATCAGCTCTTTCACCTCAAAGTGTCTTCTCTCAATGGAGCGGATGAAGTCGGCGAACACCCTTTCATTCTCCTCCAAGGCCACCTGCGCAGAATGCTTCAGGAGATGTAGAGAGAAGACGCATGATTGATTAAGTCAGATTTCCCCCAAGCCAGCTCTTCCCCCTTCTCCAGCATCTATGTCCACCTTGAGAAGCTCTACTGTCTGATTCAGATCCTGCCATTTCTTCACCGTTCCCTCGATCTTCTGCTGGGACTTCAGTAAGGTCGGACCAAGAAGCTTCTGCGAATACACAGAGGTATGTTGTAAAGCATAATGCAGCCAGTGTGCAGTCAATAAAAGCAGTAGGCTATAAAATAAATGCATTGAATTAAAATAGAAAGATGCCATGTACTAGGTCCACAGCTTCAGCTGATACAGTAACATACATATTATTATTAAGCACACACCACGATCAGAAATTTTCAGGTAAGTTAGCTTAGTCACCTGAAGGGTCACCTAAACTCACAGCAGGCCAAATATGTGGGCAACCAACATGCACTTTATGTCCTTACCTGTTTCTCGGTCCTCTCTACTGCTGCATGGACCGTTTTGTGCTTTTCATGCTCATTCATCATGCAGAGTGAACAGATACAGAGCTGATCTGTACAGCAGTAAATCTCCAGTAGTTTGTCATGCCGAGGGCATATCTTGTCCTGGATTTTTCCTGTGGCTTTGACGATTTCATGCTTCATAAAAGCCGGGTATTCGTAGTGAGGCTGGAGGTGAGTTTCACAATAGGAGGCAAGGCAGGATAGGCAGGACTTGACAGCTTTGTGCTTCTTCCCAGTGCAAAAGTCGCACAGCACCCCTGCATGTTCAGGTTTGCGGTGGCTGAGAGATGACCTCCGACCACTGCCCACTGTGCCCGGCTGTTCCTGCTTTCCTGTGCCGTTTCTCTGAGACATTTGGTGGCACCTTGTAGAGAGGCGTCCTCAAGACTGGTGGCAGAGACAAGTTTCAGTGAAACTCAGCTTGGAATGATGTGGGCAGGAATGTGAGGTAGGAATGGGGTACTGGTGAGACCAGTACAGCCTGATCCTTCTGACCTTCACCCTATAGGTGGTACACATGACCAAGGCAGCCAATCAGGCTGCTAAACTGCAGCTAGTGAAGCAAATGATGTCAGTCCTTTTAGATCGTTAAAAGTCTATGCCAGATTGTTTTAGCAAAACAGTTTATAGTTTTAATCACACTTTGATCGTCCCATTAACGTCAAAATGTTTTGTAATTAAGTACCATGGCACCAGTTAAATCTGAGAAATACAAAAATATAACTAAAATAGTGTAAAGAGAGAAAGAAGATGTGTGTGTGTGTGTGTGTGTGTGTGTCTCTCTCTCACACACACACACACACACACACACACACACACACACACACACACAAGCAATTGCCCTGCATTGGGAGACGCGCAAATACGCACCACGTGTGTCTGAGATCTTCTAGAGCTGAGCGTGCGCAGTGCGCGTTTGCTATTGCTAATCACGGGGAGTTCCTTAAACATACGATAGAAAGAAACACGGAGGATCTGAAAAAGTTCAGACTTTTTAGATGTGCAATAAATAAATACTCACATTCATTTGCATATAATTTAATTTGAATGAATTACACAGTACAAAAACTCTATATTTTGTGGTCAAATACTGTATGTTCATATTTGTGTTTAATGAGAACCATGTTACAAAGAGTTTTATAGAGTGATGTAATCTAAGTTTTATAGATTATAATCCATACCGATATATCATTTTTATTTTCATTTTTTTTTTTGCCTAAACAGTTTATTATTATTATATGCCACTATTTATTATTTACTTTCTTCTTGAAAGAAATGTTGAAAACTTATCTTCCGGTATCTTTTTTCTAAGAAATAAAAAAATATATAAATTCGCCCTCCCTCATCACTTGTTTCTGATTGAAACTATGATAAACTAATAATTATTTTTACTGGGCCTAATGGGGAACGCAAATTCATAAAACCCTGTGCAAATAAAAGAAAATCACAGCAATCTATGTATGTATGAACACAGATTTTAAAAAAATAAGGCCAAATTCAAGAGATTATTATCGGCTAATATGCTACGCGTCTTCCGGGATAGGCTCCGGACCCCTCGCGACCCAGTAGGATAAGCGGTTTGGAAAATGGATAGATGGATGCTACACGTCTTGTACAGTAATCTTGTCCTTGCTTGGAATCTTGTCACAACTGCATCCGTATTTTATTTGTAGTTTACATCTAATGCAGTAAACAAACAAAAAGAACAATATTGAAATTGGAAAATAAGCCTGACTGCAATTACAAGCAGCATTCTGCTCATATGAGGCATAAATACCAGGAAAAACCCGTTCAGCAGTTTTGTAAAATCATCAGACTGATGATTTGGTTATTTGTTCAGTCAGTCAAGTTATAAACACTTCGGGAAACTTGTCAAATGAAATAACATAAATACTCAATTGAAACCAAACGCATGTAGTTCATGACCCACTTGTGTGCAGCGTTTATCACGCGACAAAACAATGCAATGTATGATATTGCGTGTTTGCCTGCTATCTATTTAATCTGCTATATACTTAAATTGTTGTACGGTATTCCTTTTGATTATTACATGTTTTTGTAAATTTGTAGATAGAGTGACATCGTCTTGGTGGTATGTCCAGCGTATCTGCAGAAACGCACACACTACTAAACAACAAAACACACACAGGAATCCTAAAAGAAGCGGCTCTGACCTCCGGCCCGCAGGGGGCAGCGGCGTGTCACGATACAGGAAAGCCTGCGATAAATCCTATGCATGAGGACGTCGACGCTGTTGGCGCCAGTAGATCAGTGGCGCCAGCGCAACAGAGAGGGGAAGAGCAAAGAAGGAGGGCGAGCTGACGGACAAGCGGCCGAGAGTTAGAAAGCAGGCGACCCGGGCGCAAAATTCGACGGGAAACTTCCCTTCCCAGCTTCGGGTAGATCAAAAATAAAGTAACGGCGCCTCGGGTGAGTAACGAGTGCGTTACGGCGCTTGAAGCTGCGGGCTAGCCGTCTCCGACTACCGTACTGCCTTTTGGCTAGCGGCTAGGCGCACGCTGCAAGCCGAGCCCCATATTCGATTTTCTCGGCCTTTGTGTGGGAAAACTGTTAACTAAGGCCGATAATGGTCGCGCTGGAAACCGGTGTATGTGGGCAATGATGTAGATGAACCGGGACCGTGAGGCGTAGGATGGCGGGGCTGCCCTGGTTAGCAGGCCTTGCTGCGAATGCTAACCTTGGCAGCCCCGGTTAGCACGGGCCGTCGCTGCTTCGAAAGCGGCAGCAGAGTCATGCACTCCTGTCTCTGCATGCATTTCGGGGTTCAAAATTCTTTTTTATAGACTGAGAGGAGCAGGGAGGCCCAGTGTGGCGGGGCGGCCTCAGCTCCAAGTCGGCCCGGCTGCTTTGTTGATTATATAAGATGGGGGGGCCTTTCCCGGGCTTTTACGTCGCTCGCAGTAACACGGTGTCTTTCAGCTGGGTACCACTAAGCTTCCGTCAAGGCGCCCCGTGGACTCGCCGTCGTCACCCCCCGTTCCGTGGTGCCCATTACTGTGTAAAACAGGCGATGGCCTGTCTGGCTGAGTGCACCGCTGAAATGCGCTTTCAAGGGCGGAAGTCGGCGGCGGCCATCTTAGGGCAGCTCTACGGCGAAGTGGGGCTCAAGATGCCTGCGCCGAGCGGTCTGGCGTACGGCGCGCGGTCCCGATCGTCCTCTCGGCTTTGTAAATAATTTATAAGTGGAATGATCGGCCGCTTTTGCATGCCCTTAAACTCGATTTTCTAGCTTTAGAGGTTGAACCCGGTTTTGCGTGTGGAGGGCCGCGATCGGTTTCGGCCTAGGCGCAGCATCTGCAGGCGCGGTGCGACGGGAGCTTTCCCCATCTGCCTGGGCCCAGGCATCTAGTTGGTGGCTTTGAAACGTGTTAGAGAGGTGCGCTGAGGTGTACCTGCGATAAACATGCTTTACTTTTAAAATGAGTCGCTTGGTGTTGTCGATGCGTTTGGTGTACGTGAACAGTGTCTGTGTGTGTGCTGCCGTTTTCTACGCAGCTGCTTCAAGTCACCAGGAAGTAGGTACTTGACGATGTTGTGGTGATGGTCCCCTGCTGTGGCCTGGATTTGTGTTCTCGGAAGTCTGACACATCCTCCTTTTTGGGTCCTCTTATTTACGTTTAATCTATGGTGCTTGATGTGGGGATTGGGGGCGGGGGTTGTAAAGGACTGCATGGTGGGATCTGGCACAGCCTGCCCGATGTCCTGATGTGAGTCCCGTGTCCCTGTCCCCCTCGCAGGTGGCGTGCCTTGCATCAACGTGCAGGGGCTCACGGCAGCGCTGCCACTGGACAAGCCCGGCTCGCTAAGAGGAGCCCGCTAAGCCGTCAGGCTGGAGTCCGTCATAATGGCCGAGTCAGAGACTGAGTGTGACACGCCGGGGCTCGACACCCTGGGCTCTGAGTGTGTCATACCACACAGTCAGGTCACGGAGGTGCACTATACGTCGGGATCTGAGATCATGGCTCTGGAAGTGAAGCGGGATCATGATCTGGACCACATTCACGGCGCACACTTGTCTAAGATCCAGGGTCTGGGTGCTGACCTGGGCTCTGTCCCTTGTGTGGATTCCGACCAGATCATAGCAGAGACGGATCACGATTATACAAAAGCAGAGCACCAGACAGACCTGCAGTGTTACACCGGGGCTGAAATCAAGTGTGTGACCAGTGAGAGCCTGCTGGGTGACATCATCAAGACGCAGATGAGTGGGGAAGATGCCACACACATAATCAAGGCCGAAGACCAGGCACTGATGGTGGAGACGGAAAATGGCATGGTGATCCACGAGGCCCAGAGACTGATTTGCAATGAGTGTGGGGAGTTGTTTGACAGTGCCTCAGACCTCCACCAGCACTATGAGATTCACAAAGCGGCGGCCCCCTATTGCTGCATCCAGTGCGGCGAAAGCTTTGCTGTGGAGTCCAGTCTGAAGGAGCACCTGAAAATCCACTTGAAGGAGAAGCCGTACGGCGCCGGGGTGGAAGTGGTTGGCAAGAGTTGCATGGATGCCTTCGGTCTGAAGGCCCACTCGCTGATGCATAGCCCGGATAAGCCGCACCGCTGCTCTGAGTGTGGCAAGAGCTTTGCGGCAGCCATCACCCTGCGGGAGCATATGAAGCTGCATTCGGAGGAGAAGCCCTACAAGTGCTCACAGTGCCGCAAGAGCTTCGTCCGCCGGCGCCACCTCAAGAAACACCAGGAGATGCATGCCCGCGAGAAGCCTTACAGCTGTGGCCAGTGTGGCAAGAGTTTCACCGCGGCGTCCAACCTGAAGCAGCACCAGAGGATCCACGTGGGTGGTCCCGGCCCTGGCGACAAGCCCCACCACTGCACCCAGTGTGGCAAGAGCTTTGCTGCAGCCGCCACCTTGCGGGAGCATCAACGGGTGCATTCGGGGGACAAGCCCTACAAGTGCACCATGTGCCGCAAGAGCTTCGTGAGGAGACGTCACCTCAAAAAGCACCAGCAGATCCACTCCGGCGGGAAGCCGTACAGATGCTCCCAGTGCGAGAAGAGCTTCAACCACTCCTCCTCCCTGTCCCGGCATCACCGCATCCACCTGGATGACAAAATGTACACCTGCAACCCGGGCGTGAAGGCATTTCCATTTGGCTCGAACCTAAAGCGCAGCATGCATTCGGGAGAGAAGCCATACAGCTGCAGCCATTGTGAGAAAAGCTTCAATCACTCATCCTCGTTGTCGAGGCACCAAAGAACTCACCTAGATGGAAAGACCTACAGCTGCAATCACTGCGGCAAACGCTTCAATCACTCCTCCTCTCTGGCCAGGCATCAGCGGGTCCATCTGGCGGAGAAGGCCGCGTACACTGCTGCCCAGGCGGAGAAGGGCTTCCCTCACACCACTATCCTGAAACACCAGCGCATTCTCAATGCAGAGAAGCCCTATCGCTGCTCCCAGTGCGGGAAGGGCTTTAATCATTCATCCTCTCTGTCACGACACCACCGGGTCCACCTAGACCAGTGATGCGCGAGCGGGTGGGCAGGTGCGTCCTGTTGGCCTCTCGCCACGCTCCTGTCCTTAGCTACTCCAGGTATACGAAGCTGCACCGTATGAGTGACCCTCTTCAAACAGTCCAGACGTTTGGGGCGCGACTCGCACTCGGTATCAGGAGAAATAACCTTTTGCTGACAGCTTGACGTTGGCTGCTGGGTTGCGTTCAGGCAACACGCAGATGACCCTGAACACGTCTCGTGTGAGGTATGGATGCCTCGCAGAGAGGGTCCTGCCTGCCCATCTGCCTCAGTTACCATTGGCTTATCACAAATTGATATGAATGGTGAAACTTCCCACCTTTCGATTCTTTGTGGACTTTGAAGTCAGTAATGGTGTAAATAGTTTGTCAGTAGGTACTCTGGGTTGTTCTGATCTGTTTGCCCGAGGGGGTTCTCGCGCCCTGTTAAGGGGGATTGTTGAGCGGATTCAGAAAGCTGTCAGCAAAGGATTAAGGCTCCAAGCCACACGGATTCTGTCATCTGGGTGTTCTCCCATGTGGAGGGCACCGAGCCGTGCCCCTTCGAGACGAGTCCACGCGCCCGCAGCTCGGCGGGATGCTGCCGGGGGCGTCCCTGACTTCCCTACAGCCCTCTAGCGCCACCTGCTTTCCCTCCACGTGTACGCGGCATTTGTTTGCCGAGCGCCTTTCAGACCCTCTGGCACCATCCAGTGGCGGGTTGGATGCTAGCGTGTGCGTGGGGGGGGTTATGATCCTGTGGCATCCTGAAAACTCCTTCAGAGAGGCCCCAGCCAGGTCCCTGGTACTGTAATACCAAATGTATATTAACAATATGTGGTTGTGCATATTAACACATTCAGAATATTCCTTGCAATTGCTTTGGAAATGATGAATTAGCATTGTATAGCACATAGTTAACGTTTATTCAGAATACATTCTACAGGCTATCCAGTTTGACTGTGTTATAGATCGTAGTGTGTACTTATCAAGACAAATAGCATAGCTCGCTTTTACTGAGACCTTAGCATCTTCAGATGTCCAATTCCATTGGTTTGTGCTTTCTACTTACCTGTCCTGTGTACAATTATTTTACATACATGGTTTTTTTTTTTTTTTTTTGTTTTTTAGAATATCGTTTGGATTATTGAAAGGGAATCGAGTGGGATGTTTTTATGGGGGTGTGAGCGTTCTAATTTGCTTTGGGCTAATTGTGCTTCAGCGCGTAGCATAGACTTAATCATTGTGTTAGAGATAGGTGCCTTATTGCATGCCGTGTAGAATTGTATGCCAAGCTGTTGATGAAAATATTTGTAAGGTTTTGGCTAGCTCCTTTTGTTCTTAAACATACTAACCTGTTTTCCTTTGACTTCATTGATACCATTATTTTGGTTTGGCTTCTATGTATATGAAATATGTTTCCAATATGTTACTATTGTCTTTTAATTTTCCTGTCTATTGATTGGCAACAGTGTAGATGACTAGAGTAAGTTACAACCTGGTTGTCCATACTTTTGATTGGCCTCTTACTATGGAGGCTCACCATTGTTCCAGCTGTCTCCCACGTTTGGAGTGACACATATGGATAAATAAAGGTTGTTGACTGTTCACCCTTGTTTGTGTTACTGCCTGGCTGGTAAGGAGCTGGGGTCCTGCGGTGGGTGGGTGTGCAGCGAGAACCACTCTGCGGACAGAGCCCTTCACGGTTCCACTGTAGCTATGCTTCTTATTAATCCCTTCAATATTCATCAGTTGCATATCATACATTAATGTTAATATTTGGCAGACAACCTTGTACAGAGCATGAAATAAAGGTGGGATGTCATCACATTCAAATGGCTACCTGTCTCTGACTTGCTGGGGCGTTAGCCAGACAGATGGTTCCAGGTGGGAGGGCTTCATGATGCTAGTGATGTTTCCCTCCAGAATCTGCAAGGTCTATTGCCTTCTCTCCACTTCAGTGTAAGTACCTCCAGTATGCTGGGTTGATGTGGTTGCAGGTTTCATGGTCTATCGCCACTGCCTTTCCTGGTGTGAGAGTGATTATTGGGGCTTGCAGCGAATGACATCACTTACTTCCCTGCACCAGGCTGTACGAAGCATGTGATCCCTTGAGCTTTGGTCCTGTTTATTCTAGTGCCGTGTTCAGTGGCTTTGAGCCTCAGGTGTTGAATGGTTCCAAGGGCATGGATTTGATTAAGGACATGTCCCTACCAATACTGTGTGTGATTAGGGGCTGATTGAGTTCTAAACCAAACGTGTGCCCTTGAATGGCTCCCTAGTGGGTAGGATACGGATGTGACGGTCAACATCTCCCTGCTGGTCTGATCTGATGGGTTTTGATGATCTCCCTTCAAATTGCTGTCAAAGAGTTAAAGGATATGTTTTGATGGCTATTTAGTCTCTGAAAGTTGCAGAGCCGGATGTTAAGGTAGCTCATTGCTCTTAGCGTTTAGCGGCATGCTGCTGTGATGCTGGTATGTGATAGCGGTGGGCTTCTGGAGAAGGTGCCACACACCCTGGATGTCTGCATGTCCCGCCAATGAAAATTATGCAAGCTAGTCAGAATGTGTATTTCGTACTGTGGCAAACTAAAATTCACTAAAATTGCTCTTCCATATCAGAGATATTGCAGCGATTTGTCCACTAGAGGGCTCTGCTGTGTGACATTTCCGAACATGATGAACGGCAGCATGTGTGTGCACGTGTCTGGTGAACTACTCTGAATGCTTCTGTGATGCATTTTTTTAAAGCTGATGCTGTAATACTGCTGGTTACTTGCAGATTATGAGCGTCTGTTGCTACAGGACCTGCAATGTCACCAGATTTCTCTATTTGAACTTCTTTAAAAATGTACTTACCGTGCCATTACTGTTGATACTGGTAACTCATAAACGGTACATTTTATTGATTGAAAGTACTGTAAAGGATGAGTAAAAATCTAATATTTTGTCCAAAAATCAGCATATAAAATTCCAGAAAGCCGTAAATACACAGGTGCAGGGACCGTTCTGGCTCTATTTACATCAGCTGGCTGCGTGTCCAGAGTGACGCACCACTGTCCTGCTCACACATTCATGATGGGTGTGAGCTGCATCAGTGTGCCCTGGGGGCGGGGCTGCTGCGCATTTGGCTGCGTGACCTGCAGGAATTCCTGCTGCTGCAGGCTGGTCAGGGCGCCGCAGGCACTGGGCGCCAGGCTGACCTGAGTCCTGTGGGCAGATGGAGGAAATGGGTTCAGGAAATACATGCAGCAATGGAGAGCTCTTATGGAGGTTGGGTTGGGGTGGTTGTGGTCATGTGACCCCTGTGTAAGTCATGTGGGGACTGGCGCTGTGGGAAGCTCACCTGGGCGAGTCAACGCCACTGTCCCCTGGACTGCTGTGGTTCTCCCCTGCTTCTGCTGGTCTGTCCTGATGGGTTTTGATGGCAAACAGGCTGTTGTGGGGCTCAGGTGGCCCCCGGGGTCCATCGTCTAGCCCCGTCCTGCTGACTCCTCCCCTGGGCGGCAGGCTAGAGGCTTCTGTGCTGATGGCCCACACCTGAGAAGTCCACCTGGTCCCACACACACCCCGGGTCTCAGGTGACTGGCCCACATTGCGGCCGCTGCAGTCGTCAGGGAAGCCCCTGCCCGGTGCTGCGCCGCTCCCCCCCACCTGAGCGGTGCGGGAGGCCTGGCTGTGGGCGGTGCACACCTGAGATGCTGCACTGCAGTCGCTCACGGAGCCCTCGTTCAAGTAGAGGGAGCTGCAGATGTCACCCTCTGGTGGCCCATGGTGGAGCGTCCTGCCAGTGTGGAGCCCTTGAGGCACAGAGATGTCCATCTCTCCGTCCTGGCCACACACACTCCGGCGGTCTGAGGTCCTGCCCTGTGTGTCCTCCAGCCTCCCATCCAGCGAGGTCCTGCTCCTGGTCTTGCTCTGCTTCAGTTTGTCCTCTATTCTCAGCGTGCTGGTGTCAGGGTAACCAGGACTGCACTCCCCCCCAGGGCTTGAGCAAAGCCCCTCGTAGGGCCCCTCCATCACGGCAAACGATCTGCCGGGGTCCGTCTGACAGGGATCCCAGGACTTTGACCTGTGGCTGACCCGGCTCGCCCTGTCAGGCAGCTGGGCCTTGCCATCCCTCCTCCTCTGACCCCGGTGGCCATGTTTGTGTGCCTTCTCTCTTCCCCGGAAGGGGTTCTCAATGCGCTTCTTATCCAGATCCTTGCCGTCTCCACAAGGCCCCGTGTGCCGCTCACCTGCGGCCACCACCTGTACCGCGGCGTCTCCTTGCTTCCCGGCGGCAGAGCGCCCCTTCCGCCTGGCCTTGGGGGCCTGTGGCTGGGGGCCCTCGGTGGAGGTGCCCTTGTGCTCCGCTCGCTCCTCCAGCTTCTTCATGAGCACAGTGTGCTTGGCCAGGTTGTGCACGGTCAGCGCAGGGTTGATGCGCCGGATGATGGCATGCTCCAGGTCGCGCGGCAGCTTGTTCAGGTCGTCCTCGTCCCGCACTGGCCACTCCTCGGGGGGGAACTGCGCAGAGAAGGCGGCCAGCTCCTTCCTGGCCCTGTCCTTCTTGGCCGGGTTGCGGCGGAAAAGGCTGAAGCCAAAGCGGCGGCCGGGCTTCCCCTCCTGCACGCTCGTCCGGCTCCCCTGTCGGTCCAGGGCTGTGGAGGTGGACCGGTGCTTCACGGAGGCCCGCGGCTCGCTGGGCGGCCCCAGGCTCCTGCCGGTGTGCTCACTGAAGCAGCTGCAGGAGCCGCAGTGGGCTGCAGCCGCAGCCGCTGCCATGCAGCTCTCGGTGCTCAGCAGGTAGGTGATTGGAGGGGGGGACGGCGGGTCACCTTCCTCGGAGGGCCGGCAACGCTGGTGGGTGATGAAGTATGTCTGCGGGGTGACGATGAAGTAGCCCTCCCCCGTGTGGTAAATCTTCCTGTCCTTGATCAGGGAGCCCAGCGCGCTGTGCAGGATGTCCGGCCCTGGGATGGCCATGCCTGGGTGGACAAGGCACGATAGTCAGTGGCCACTGTGAAGGTGACTCTCCCCCCGTGTGGCTTTGTCACACCTACCTGGGTGGGCTCTGGCCATGTGGCTGAGCAAAGCCTCTTGGGTGACGGTGACGTGGGTGTCGTTCATGTCCGAGATGACGGAGCACAGCACCTCTGACAGAGGAATGAACTGCGACTGTGTTATGGGGCTCATCTGTACAGGGCTTAAGTCACCTGCGGGGACAACGCAAAGATGGCCGGGTCAAAGGTCATGGGATTCAGGAAGTGCTTCCTCTGCAAAACATTGGACATTGTCTGTTCGCTGCCCCCACCAGGTCAACGGAGGTAAGGACAGGATGTACATCAGCTGTTTTTTTTGTAACATGCAGAAAATATGAAGGTCTTGCAGATTATATTTGAAAACTACTATTCTTTTTCTTGTACCTCTGTCATTAGTACTGGTGCAATCAGCAGTATAGAGTGGAATAAGTAAGGAATAATTGACGACGGGCCGTTGAATTATTAGAAAATAATGCACACCTGAGGTGGTGATGCGGCCACAGCGCGAAGCTGTGTTCGGAAATAAAAGTTATTTCCGAACACCTCGGGTGTGCATTATTTTCTAATAATTCAACGGCCCGTCGTCAATTATTCCGCTTATACTACGGTTGCCACAC
>JABFDZ020000066.1:12993300-13003738 GCA_019775955.2 Pollimyrus isidori | reverse complement strand
TGCATGAGGCAACCCAGAGACACAGTGAGTCCCAGTTAAATATGTAAGATATTTAACATGTTAGGAGGACGAGGGGTAGGGGAGGGGGGGGGGACACAGGGGGCGACGCTGCTCCTGGTTCTGCGGCCTGAGCGTCGGACACACGGCTGCACGCGGGGTACAAGGGCGGACAACTGAAAACAAGGAGGCGTCCGGAGAGCAGAGGAGAGGATAGCAGAGGAGGCGGAGAGGAGGTGGAGGAGGAAGCTGGGGTCCGTGCGGCACTGAAAACGCGGCGTGGCAGAGGGGGGGCCGGCGAGCGGCTGAACTTACCACTGCGTACATAAACTCAGGTCAATGCCTGTCAGAGCCTTACAACAACGTATCGCCGTCTTGATGAGAACAGAGGCGTCGTTCTCGGGGTCGGCCCCGTCCAGCGAGGGCGACCAGTGCCCCCCGATGGCCATGGCCTCGTCCTTGCCTCTCATGCCCACCAGAAACTGCGGCACAGCAGCAGAGCGGTCAGCAGGGCGCCCCCCCCCCGGCGCGAGAGAGCGCGGATGGAGCGCCGGAGCGAGGCCTACCTTGATGAGGCGAGCCGGGTGCTGGAAGGCGTCTCGCAGCTCTGGGGGGTCTTCAGCCAGGGCGCAAGACTTGTGGTACAACTCGTCCATGCTGGGGGTGGCCAGCAGCATGACCTGCGGAGGACGATCAGGTGGCAGGTGGGTGCAGGCCCACTCGAGCTAACGGAGCTTCCGAAGCACACCAGCTACCACGCTGACTCACACCAGCTGACACAATGACGCACCTTAGCGCTGTAACTGTGGTTGGCGTCCGCTGGCTCCAGCACGGCTGTGTTCTTCACCAGGGAATCCACCTCCTTGTGCATGATGTGAAAGTTGCAGTAGTTGCCAAACTGGAAGGGTCGGGACAGGGGGAAGGCATCCACCCAGGTAAACTCGGCGTTGAAGAAATCGCTGGGGATGTAGAGGCTCTGGTAGCGTCTGCGCAGCTCCATCATGTCGCAGCTGTGCCTACGGGGTGGGGGGGGGGAGGGGAGAGGGGGTGAGCAAGCCAGCCACGGGTCAGGAGGGAGCAATGGGGAGCAACTGGGAGGCACCTGAGGTCAAGTAGACTCACCCATCCAGGGAGAACTTGGAAAACTGCACGGTGTAGCGCGGGGTGGCCCGGCGGGGGCGCCGAGGGGAGCGCTCGCGGCGTGGGGAGCGCTCGCGGGAGCGCTTGCGTGTCGGGCTCCTCTCTCGGGAGCGTCTCCGCTCGCGGTCCCGCTCTCGGCTGCAAAGACAGCCTGTCAGCGGGAGTCCCGCACAGAACACGGGCCCAACTCCCGGCCCCACGGTCCCACCTGCGGTCGTCCTTGCGGAGGATGAGCTCGGGCCGGTCGTTACGGCTGGGGAAGCGGGGCCCGGGGTCCATGCGCCGTACCGGCTGCTGCTGGGGCATCATCCTGACTGGAGGCTGGAGGAGCCCCCCAGAGAACACGGCGTCTGGGACACAAAGACACAGCCATTATCACCCCCGCAGAGCTATAGCCGGACCCCCCGGGAATGGAATGGCTCCTCACCTTTGGAAGGGGGCTGTGGCAGCAGGGGCTGCGGGGGGGTCTGCAGCAGTGGGGCGAGGGTCGCTGCTGAGATCTGGGCCTGCAGAAGCGAGGGGGGTGGAGCCTGGGTGGGGACACTGAAGGTGGTGGGCGGGGGCAAAGACTGCAGCATGCCAGGCCCAGGCTTCATCATGGCGGGTCCAGGGGGCTGGCTCTGTAACAGAAGGGGGGGGGGGGCTTAGGAGCTCAGTGTATCACAGACAGGCCAGGGACACCATTCTAACAAAGCATGACAGCAAGCGAACGTGGCGGTCTGCGGCGAACGTGGCGGTCTGCGTCTCCGGACGGCGGTGTGCGCTCACAGTCTGGCTGGCCAGCTGAGGCAGGGTCTGGATCCGCTGGGCGTTCCACTTGAAGGGCATGTTGGGGTTGTACACGGCCTCCACCAGCACCCGGTCCCCCACCTGGGGTGTCTTTCCCTTCACCGCACTGCGAGGGGGTGCAGAGTCAGAGTGCAGCCCGGCCATCAGGGGACAGCAACCACAGGCAAGCGGGCGACTGCGCTACCCAGTGACACTGTGAGAAACTCTCCATGGCAAAATAACGCAGTGAAACTGTAACAAATTGCCCGTAAAATAGTCACGCTGCATCAAACTAGCTGTACCAAAACAAACCACGACGCTAAGAAATTACCCATACCAAAATAAACCAGCCATACCAAAATAAACCAGCCATACCAAAATAAACCAGCCATACCAAAATAAACCAGCCATACCAAAATAAACTAGCGACACTGTAATAATCTAACTGCTCCAAAATTCACCAGTTACACTGAAACAAACTGCAGTACCAGAAAACCTGTGACACTGTAATAAATGAGCCAAACAAAAATAAAGCGATACGTTATGCGTCTTTCAGAAACACGTGCTGCCTCATGCCGTTCTCATGATTCAGGAACGCAGCCCCCGTGCTCGGCCCCCTCCTGCTTTTGCCCCTCCCCCCCACCTGAGCTGGAAGAAGACGTCCTCGTCTACGAAGCCGAAGGTGTCGTGCAGCTTGCTGACGACGCCGGTGAACACGCGCTGCTTCTGAGGCTGCGGCTGCTGCTGGTGACTGGAGCGCGGCGTCGGGTACGAGACCGTGATCTGCGCGGCCGGCTGGGGACTGGGCAGTGCCACCGGGGGCTGCGAACACACACCGGTCACGCACACGCACACGCAGAGGGCCGTCTGCTGCAGAAACGTGTCGGCGGTCTGGCAGTTACCTGAGAGAGCAGGCCGGGCTGAGGCTGGGGCATCTGGGACAGGGGAGGGACAGACAGACGGGCAGAATGTCACAGGCGGTCCCCACGCCGGCACCCTGCGTGGCCCCGGGGCTCCAGCAGCAGTCAATCTAAGCACTGCATCGCTCACCACAGACTTTCATGCTATAGAACACGACCCATCCTTTTTCCATAAACACTGCAGGCCCAACTTTATTCAGCATTCACTCTTATCCAAAGCAATGTACAACTGAAAGCGGAGTCCTTGCTCAAGGCCCAGAAGGACAGTCAAAACACTCTGCTGACTCTGGGATTCGAATGAGGGACCTTCCGATTATAGGCAGAGTGTCCTAACCGGCTTAGCCACACTCCACATATATTCAGCGAAGGCTCATAGAAAATCTGGAATCTGTGGCTGGCCATGCTGGGCGAGATGCCAGCCCACTGCAGAGTGCGCACACACACTCATAGGGCAATGTAGGAACTGCGACGACACTCACTATTCCCTCTTCCCATAATGCATCTGTGCGACACGAACACACTACCTGGTGAGGGACATTGTACAGGGTCTGCTGCGGTGGAGGCGGCTGGGGTTGCTGCTGATACTGCTGCAAGGCTGTGTTGATCTGCGACTGAAAGGAACAGACAAGGTGCTACCGAAATCAGCCGTCACCCATGATATCACTGGGGAGGATTCACGAAAACAGATGCACACAATGACGGGACGGCAGCCAGTAGAGAGATGGGACCCCCGGAGACTATCGTCCATCTTTCTCACCTGCTGTAGGGCCGCGGCAGCTGCGGCCGCTTGCTGCTGCAGGGTGGCAGTCTGCTGGGACAGCTGGTAGTTGGCAGCAGACTGCGAGCTGAGTGAGGCAGCAGCCAGAGCCGATTGCTGGGAGTACATAGACGGGGAGGCGCCCAGGAGAGATGGCTGCTGGACACCCAGTGCTGTGAAAAACACCCACGTCGGTCAGTCTGAGTCCAATTCGTATGATGCACAATCAAGCGCGGGCAAAATGAGCAAAGGACAGCATCCGTGTACTGACAGTGCAGACTGTTAAGGTCCAGCGGTTGCCCCGAGTGTCCTGGCTGTGATACGGCCGTCGCGGCGAATTGAGCTGCCCACGGCGGGTTCTTCTGTCCTCCAAACTGAGCCATCACAACCTTCCGTGCTTCGGCTTCCTAACGACACCTGTGCGGTCTATCAGGAAAAGATCACCGAAACATTCACACATTCACCGATAACCGTGGTCAGGAGCAAGTTCGTCACGTGCAGCTGCGACATAAACATGTTAAACAGGCGCAGCAATGTTCATTTTCCATTCCGGCCCATTTTTCGGTAAGATTACATAACACGTTTACTTAAATTAGCTGGCAAAATAACCAGATTGTATGCATGGTGGGCATACAGTAATATGGATTCACTACGCACTTCAGATCCTTCACAGCTGTATAATAGGAGACGACAGACTGTAGACATGCTGTCCCGGAAGCCATCGTTTTGTGCCAGTGGAGATTAGCTGGGACCATCGATCATGACGGACTTGTTTTGTTTTCATGCAGTGTAGGACAGGCCCGAGCTAACAGATACCCAGAGAGCCAAGCTTGATTACCGACTCAAGATTTTCCACCGTATTGCTCTGCGTTTCCTATAACAAACAAAATGACAACGTATTTCTGAACTCCACCAAAGCACTGCATTCAACCATTTTACCAATATTTAATACTACGACCCCCTACCTTGACTCTCCGAAGACGGACCGGCGGATACACGGAGAACACTGTTGGTGCGCATGCGTTAAGGTTACATTAAAGCTGAGTAGTGCACATGCGTCGGAACTGTTGAGGTAGCGTTGTGCGCATGCGTAGGACTTATGTTGGGGGTGTCGTGCGCTAGTTGATTGTTTTATGTTTTTGTTTTTGAACGTTTTCTTGCGTGTTGTTCATTTTATTATTACTCTGCGCCGCGGTTTTTGGTGTGCTTTAACAAAATATATCATGTGAAGTTACTGTTTATTCAAGAGACACTACCATATCTCCATGGCTGATATTGCGCACAACATGGCTGACGCGTGGGTAATTGCGTAATGTGTAGATCGTCTTGGAATATATCTAAACCTTAGATCTAAACACACGGGGATAATTACGGTTGACCTCTCTGCAGTTGTGGACTGAACCGGTTTCATTACTAAACTTGACTATAGTTTGCTACAAAAGCACTTTATGGGAAAGATAGGGAGGATATGACGCCGACTGGGTCAGAGGTCAACACCATGCCAAATTCTAACGGATACTTTGTTTGAAATCCAGTTTTGACCTGGGACATATTTAAAAACGAACATGCAGTTTTTTCTTAGGTAAAACATTTTGCACTGAACACGTTTGTCCGTGCACTGACAGGTTGACGACCTCTGAATTGGTTTAGAGAGATAACTGAAGGTGAGTCCAAGCATATTCTAGACCAAGTGAGACCCACAAATCAGATGTCTTGGTTCTGCCTCCTCTAGTTGCTTGGAGCCACCTCATCTACAAGGTTTATTTTTATGTGGTACAGCTGGTCAATATAGAGGTTGACAAGCCTGATCCTGGCATGCTGGTATCCAGCATGTTTTCCATGCTACCTGGTCTCTGATGATTGATACTGACAGTTGTCTACCCCTCATATAGACAATATATCAACTTATTGCCATATTATATTTAAATGTTAAAAAATTTGAAACTTTGATAAACTTAATAGCATGAGGGTAGCCCTCCAATAATCAAAACCAGCTAATACAACCTCCTGGAGCCTTTAAATGGGTGGAGACCTCAACTCCCATGCCCTTTCACATTAACTTATGACATCACAGCAATAAGTGTAATTCCAACCAATCATATGATAGCTTTCTTCTAAGGACGAACACCACATTCTGAAAAATTGCACGGAAAGTTTCACTGAGAACAGAGCACATCACTTGCTACTGTCTTGGTATTAAAGGCCTACATGAGCCATTGCAAAGATTAAAGCCCATTCAGAGGAAACTTCAGGTATAGGTGAAGAATGTGATAGCAGCTATAACATGTTTTTTTTAAAAAACGAGATATTATGTGGAAGTACTTTGGCAATTTAAAGTCCAACACGCAACAAAGTGATGCTGTGTATTGTAAACATAAATACAAAATTAATAGAACTATGCTGAAAATTAAGACCTGATATCAAATGAAAATTGAAAATATAAAAATTTAATTAAAAAAATCAAAACTATAGTAACACCACCCTACAAGAAATAAAATATTTTTTTGTGTGATTAATCTATCCATCTCTCCATTTATGTAACCACTCAATAGACACAAGGTAGGACAGCTGACCTCGGACCCCCAGAGGTTTTTTTCCCCCTGTGTGGGAGTTTTTGGTTCCTCTCCGCCAATGACATCATCATCTTCGTTTCATTTCCCCCCCCCTGTTTTTGTACTATTCAGTCTTAATGATGTTGCAATGTATCACACACTCATGGAAAAGTGCCTGTGAAAGGCGCTATATAAGAATACATTGAATTGAACTGAATGGGAATCCTAAGGAATTTTTAAGCAAAATGGAGTCTTGAAGTAAAGAAATAAACACTGAATTATATCATGGTAAATATCCATACCGACTGACATGAAAAAAATTGCTGTATCACTCAAGCCTATTAACAAGATTTTAATTTAGTCATCCCAAGTTAATTTATTTAAATCAACATTATTTTTTTTACATATGTTGTTACAGTATTCAGTGCAAACAAAGGCTTTAAGAATACATTTTGCAATATATACACAACATATATGAAGTACATTCACCTCAGATGCTATCTTACATGTAACATTTAGTCACCATCCAACTGCTTGTCCTACTCAGCGTCCAGGGGGAGGCTGGGAGTAGCTGGACCACAAAAAGGGCAGCACAAGGCACCAGGCGGGGGGTCACCCTAGGTGGGATGCCAGTCCACAGCCAAAATATGTGCAACATATACAGCAAGATCACGGCAGTCCTCTTCTCGAGGAAAAAAATAAAGGTGCGAGGGTCCAGCAGCAGCCTACGGGTCGTTTAACTTGCGCTCCAGCTCGCTGAACACCTTGTTGCTGATTTCATCCACTTCATCCTCCACCTAAAAAACAGGCAGCAGGTGAAAGAGTTGGTACCCGAGGACTGAACGGGGCCATGGCAACTGATGTAGACGCCGTGGGCCTAACCTGCTCCACGTGGTCCACCTCGGGGATGTAGAACTGCAGCATGTTCTCGATGCCGCTCTTCAGCGTCCGCGTGGAGCTGGGGCAGCCCGTGCAGGAGCCCAGCAGCTTGAGCCGCACCGTGCCGTCCTCAAAGCCCTTGAAGATGACATCGCCTCCATCCTCCTGCACTGTGGGCCTGGAGGTAACGCGCCACAGTTATCATCTGGAAGGTTAGTGGTGCTTTCAGGGAGTGGGCTCTGCTTTGTTTCATCTGGGGACACTGACACAGTCACACCCTCAGTCACTCTGAGAGCCTTCAGGTACTTTGCACACATCTGCAAGCCTAATGTCCCTGTGTATACAGTTCCCAAGCTTTATAACTTTATAGCTTTATAGCTTTATGACTTGGTACTAAGGAATGGTACCTCATGTCCGTTCCCAAGATGATGATGTGCCTCATGATGACACAGTGTTGCTGCATGAAACAGGTAAGGCCTGACCTCAAAACCACAAAACCTCAAATGCAGGTTCCATATTAGCTATACCTGATCCTGGTGTTCAGCAGCTCTTTGATCATGGACACCACTTCATCTTCATCCTCTTCCAAAGGAGCTGCGATGTAGAGAACAAGACAGTACATATTGCCTCTTAGGTGCCCCCCAAACAATTGTCACAACTATGTTTCTATATGTTATTGTGATTGCAGTATAAGGTCATCTACTGTATGCTATGTGTATTTATGTCTTTATTTATTTCCGTAATTTCTTGTCTGTGTTGGTTGTGTTCATTGCTGTCTGCAAACCAAGGGTGGACAATCTTATCCGCAAAGGGATAGTGTGTACGTGGGTTTTCGCTACATTTCCCTAATTAGATTACTAATTAAGAGGACTGATTGGCTCACACCTGGGCTTGAACAGTTGACCTAAAGGTTATCCAAAAAGCCTACATACACACCCGCCTTTTGAGGATAAGATTGCCCACCACTGTAATAGAGGGTATATGTCACAGAAGACAGGAGTCACTGTGCTCATAGCCAAGGAGTAGCAAATACACTGAGTGGCAGCGTTAGTGTTCAGCTTGAATGCCACAAAAATACATCTGAAATTGGAAAGGGCTGCATTGTATGGCATTGTATTGCTGCTACCATGATAGGACTAAATTTGCCCAGTTTCTCATTATCTCATTATCACAAGATAAGAAAAAGGAGAAAATGGGAAATTTTATTTTTATCAGGATGGCAGTAATTCACACTGCCATAGTTATGTGACTGATTGTACAAATCGATTTAACAAGAAATTGTTGCCATCCCACCTAGGGTGTCCCAGCCCCGTAATTTTACAGACTACCGAAAATGAAAGAAAAGAAAAGCAACATGTCACTGTTACTCATAGTTTTCTTAAGTACTGAGGGGAAGTTGGTGGTGCGGAAGCCAGTGCTATCGTTCGGCAACCAGAGGGTTCGAGCCCTGCTTCCTACTGACCCCATCAAAGGGTCCTTGAGCAAGACTTCCATCCATCCTGCTTATCCTACTGGGTCGGGGGGGTGCGCCACCGGTGTGTGATTGTGTGTGTGGATGGGTGAATGTGAGGCATGTATTGTAAAGCGCTTTGAGTACTCAGAAGAGTAGAAAAGCGCTATATAAATGCAGTCCATTTATTGACTTTTTCATTCCACCTGCCTGAGATGGTAAAGACAGCCTCACAGTGGGGAAACCAATGTAAACAGTATGTGGCTCAAGACGGTAAAAACTATGACGACCTCGCAGTCTAACTGAACCTCATTCATGAACCTGAGTGATTCAAATATTTCATATTCCACATAAAATGGCGGCTTCTTTCATCACACTTTCACAATTTTAGATCAGCCCATGATTAGTTTACAGACTGTCACTGGGAACTGACAGGGTGAATCTTAATCAACATTTAGCTTTGTGCTTTCAGCTGTGGGCTCTGTTTACTTAGTTCAGTCTTCCAGATTACTGCATACCGCTGTGTGTGTCTGTCTCCCCCGTAGTTATGGGGCTTCCGCTCTGGAAGAATTCCGTCACAGCCCCAATGACACCACGCTTGATGTCGGCCCACTGCACGTCATCATCCCTCTGCAAACAGAACAACCACGGCCCCACACATTAAACTCATGAAGCCTTCACGCTGCTTTAAATGCTCAGCTGAATTCTGCAACATTCTTTGACATTATCTACAGAAACTCAAAGCGTCACAGTTTCAATTTCTAAACATTTCCAGTTCGCTTCTCTCTGGTTTGCATCTTCAGTGTGATCCATATGATGTTACTGCAATTGAGGTCGAAGGAATCTTAAGTTATACGATAAAAACACAGCCTATAGGTAAAGAAAGGGGACCAGGCCATGACAGCTGATGAGCCTGATCTTTCACCTCACCTATGCCTTAATACTGCACTACCGCTGCAGTTATTTTCACATCCACCCTGATGCACCACCTATTCATTCCCTTCCTATACTGTCTTTTCTCTTGCAGCTCTTTGTGTCATTATCCTTCCACCCACACCAGTCCCTTACCCTGTAACTGCGGCATGAGGATTTCACTGTGTGTTTCAGAACACATTTAGCAATAAAAACCTGAAAACCTCTATTACCGGCCCCATAAGACTGCATACTTGTTTTCCTTCAGCCCAAGTTATACCAAACTAATTTCTGGTATCATACACAGAGCCAATCGCTCTTAGGAGTTTTATGTTCTGAGGGCGGAATGAAAAATGACTGGTTCAGAATGATACCCAGATCATGGTCAGATGTGAAGCCAACCGATCTCTCAGAACCAATAATTTTTCGTTCTGCCCTCAGAACATTTTTGTATTAGTAAAACTCCCACAAGCAACACAGCCGCCTTCATTTTGCTGGTGCTGTGTATCATGGCAGCCTGGCTCTGATCTACTCATTTACAATAGTATGTCAAAGGCTCTTCATTCAGGGAAGGTACCTTAGTCACTGTGATGAAGTCAGGACCGAAGAACACTGCCTTCACTCCCTCCACCTTAAAAATCTCACTGTTAGAACACAAAAGAGTCTGGTCAACACTAGCACACCTGCAGTCAAGGTGATGGCAGGCTTCAGTGAAGATGCTGACCTCGCTAGCGGTGAGCTCTTGGCATGACTGGCACTGGGGAAGCTCAGTGTCCCGGTGCCCAGGACAGCTCTGCCAGGCATGAATTTCAAGCTCCTGGGATTGGGCGTGTCCTGCGTGTGAACATACAGCTGCCGCACTGAAACGGACCAATCACAAAAACTCATAGCTTCATACTGACCTAAAGCGACACCCATGTGGTCTTCTCAAGCAGACTCAGCGTTGTTGATGAAATGAGGTTAGCAGCATTTTCTCTAGGATAACAGTCACTTTTAATTTCCTGTATTGTTAGCATGCCCAAGGGGGTTGGGCAACCAGTTGACCTGGGACCCCCAGAGGTTT
>JABFDZ020000066.1:12963543-12986816 GCA_019775955.2 Pollimyrus isidori | reverse complement strand
TGCGAGTATGAGTACACGCACATTTTATGGTATCGGCCCCGATACCCGATACCAGCATCGGTATCGCTGCATCCCTATCGTAAACCACAACCCTCTATGATGAGTCATCAAGGTAGTGTTTGCTTTCGAAACAGGAAGTGTTGAAAATTCATTAATTCACTAACTCTAATATGCTGGTAATAAAGCGCATGTGCCAGCTGTCTTATTAGGGTTTTTTTACCACAAACCTTTAACCATTAAGAGCAAAACAAATTAAAAGCACAGCATTTTCTCTAAATATGTCCTTATTTGATCTGTAAAAAGTGTTGCTCACTCCCGTCTGTGATAGCCTACTAACAGATTATGTGTGTTTCATTCGTTTTCATCAGGCGTGTAATGGAAATCCTGTGCTTTCACGATGACGGATAATCCACATAATCTCAACTCTGTGTACATTAAAGTATCTTTCATAAGTGAAGAGACATGGACAAGTGTGTCAGCTCACAGGTTCAGATGGCAGACTAATCATGTTAAGAGGGGTGGGTAAAGCGGGGGGGGGGGGGGATGTTAGGGAGGATACCGAGGTCCCCTGAATGACAGGGGCCTTAAAAACTTTGGAATATGATTGGATAGGACTGGGTTGGGGACCTAATATGATATGCTTTCATGGAGAGGCGCCCCCTGCTGGCACGTCACATGCATCTTCTTTAAAGTCCCTGCCTTCCGTGTCTCTGCTGCAGGTACGGCCTGGCACTCAGCTACGGTCATGTCTGTTCCCTTAGCAACTGGTAAGCTCTTCCACCGCTGAGACAAGCTGAAGAAACAAAGAGCAGTTATTATCTGGAGAGGGCCAAATCTGAGCTTTCGCATGTCAGCAAAGGCCACCTTTAATGCTAATTTTTACATCCCATGAAAGCCAGAATAGAAGACTTGTTACCAATTACTTTGCCCCTTTTTAAAATGCAAGCAGAAATAAACAGGACCAGTCAGTTTCACATATTAAACATAACTTGTGTAATGATGGCCCAACTTATCCATGTAAAAAAAAAACATTTTTAGCATCCATTCTTTCTGAAAAATCAATTGTTCTATTTTTCGGAGAGGCTCCTTATGGATGCCTGTGTTGAAGTATAAATTGTATTTGCATTTATTCAGAGGACTTGAAAAGCAGCAAAAAATGATTATTATTTTAATGATCGTGTGGGCCAGTAAAAATAGCCTTATGGGGTGGCTTTTGTCCTGTTTGCAATAGAAAATAGCCAGGGGTATAACAGGGGCTGTAATTCATATAGAGGGGTCAACTTTATTATTACCCAGTGATTTGATGTGAATTGATGGGGGGGGGGGGGGTGCTGCTGACAATGGCTGATCCTGTAGAGATGTGCCCTTTGCCTCTCTTCTCAGGCAATACAGGAATTCCTGTGAGCCGAACATGTCTGAGTTGTGCTGCACGGACGGCCGCGTGCCCACGATAAGGTGCGGGAGGAAGAGAGCCTGTCTGACACCAGAGGCGTCATGCACTCACACAGAAAGCCACTCTGTGTCCCGCCAGGGGAGACAGGCTCTTTCTGCTGCCTCTAATCACTGTCTTTCCCTGCTTGCAGCACCAGTGGGAAAGGTATCCCAGAGAACTCCTTGTTTACAGCCACCATCAATGCAAGCTCCTTCTTGTGTAAGTGCATTTTAATGACAGGTGAAGCAACTGATTGGGTAATGTCATGTGACACGGCCAAGCCTATATGCCTGATGTCCTTTCTTTCTCCAGTCCTGGTCTTCTGTGTCTTCCACCATGCCCACATTCTGAGCAAGTGCAGCACTCAGGCTGTCCTGAGTCGGCTGGCTTTGGGCTTTGGTTGCGCAGCATCCATTGGTGCCTTTGTGGCTGGAAACTGCAACGTGAGTACGCCTTCTGCCTGTAAGCGCTACTATCGAATACCAGCCTCACGGTCGATATCAGCATAGCTCAGGCACAGGTAAGGGGACCTGGATAAGGGCAAGCAGCAGGTAATGTGCTGCTCACTGATATACCTGTAAGATACACTCAGTGTCCCTGGTGGGCCTGCACCTTGGTGTGTATCCACCCATCCATCCATCCGTGGGCATAAATTTTGGTATCAACAGTAGGGATGTGTCCCTACCAATATTGTTGGAGTACTGTGTGTGTTTGGGGGGTGGCAGGTTTGGGGCTGATTTAGTCTCTACCAGTGTTGAAATCAAACTTACACCCCTGCATCCATCCATCCACCTACCATCAGCCTGCATCTCCTGGCAATGATCATAAGTAGTTGTAAACTGCTGCTGCTGAAGACAGCTTTTGCGTAAGTGGAGAGAGACGTAGGTCTCTGCCTGGGAGGCAGGAGTGTGCGGGAGTGATCGCTGACTGAACAACACTGCGTCCTCTGCTCCAGCCTGGATACCTGGTGCTGCTACACAATTTGGGGGCAGCGGTCAGCTTTATTTGCATCTGCTTCTACTGCCTCCTGCTGACAGTGCTGACGGGTAACTGTTTGCTCACGGGGAAGGAGAGAGTCCTTTACCCTGTTCGTATCCTGTCCACTGTCCTCCAGGTCCTCGTTACTCTCCTTTGTATCCTTTGAGTGTTGACTCCAAACCACCTGTGGCCTTAAAATGTGTTTTATCTGAAAGAGTGGCATACCTGGTTTCTGACTAGGGCAAATGTATTTGTTTCTAGGGACTTCTAGTACCTCCAGAACTTGATGTTGGTCCTTCTATATTATTCATTATTAGCCTTAATTAAATCTAACCAGACTGCATCTTCTTTGCCCAAGAGCCGTACCTGTTGAAGCACCTGTCGGCTGTCTTTGAGTGGGTCCTTAGTATGAACCTGGAAGTTTTCGAACTGAGTTTTGTATTTGAGTTCTACATCTTCTCATCATCCATGTTGTCTTCGCTGATTTACACAGAAGAAGAGGAGAAGTCCCTCATTATGTCCTGATGACCTTTCCAAGACGAAACTCTGATTTTACTACATCAGTATCTGCCAGACCGTGGCAGGGAAGGCCTTCACATATTACTGAGATCACCATGCGCTCTTGTTACCCTTTACCTCAGATGGAACTTCTCCGGATCATCGAAATCAGCTTTTCACAGGGAAGCTTGGACCTACCACTAGATAGATTGCAAACTGATCACTGTGGCCATTTGTCCCGTTTTGTTTGAATAATTCAGCTAGTTTGTGCTGCTTTCAGAGACAGCCTTTTGGACACTTTAGAGCCAGTGTTGGCATTGCTCTTAAAACCTACATTTCTGTAACAGTGGCACCAGTAGCAGCCAACCGGAAGGCAGAACAATACCTCAACACTGAAAATTCATCTCTCGAGTGCCTTATTACTTAACTTACAATGCAACTTATTTTTATTGAATCAGTTACCTTTTGATGCCGATTACTTTATGCAAATGTTATATTGATTGGAAACATATGCTAAAGCTGTTTGAGTGTAGAAGGTGGTTGCACCAGACCAAGCATAAAAAACCAGAGTGTCTCCAGGCCTTTCGCTGAGGAATGCAAAAAAGAACAAATGTGTGATATATTTAGATGATATATTTTTGAATGAAGCAGTGATTGCAGAGTATAAATGAGAGGAACGTTTTTATCTGGTTTATTTATTAAGTTATGATGTTATACCGTGGCTGTGATGGATATGACCCCCAGACCAGACAAAGACGACACCCCATAATTCACTCTCACTGTTTATTATGTGCAATTTTATGTTTAATTATCTCCTTCAGCACTTATGCTTCCAATACTTGAAAATCGTCATTGTACAATTTGAACTGGAGTACTGGGGAGAGAAATGGAAATGGCAAGTGATTTATTATTAAACCTTTTGTAATGCAATTAATCAGCAAACTGTCTCCTGCTGCCTGCTAAACAAACATTCACCGAGCTGAAGGAGCCGGTGTTTTGCGGTCACGGTGACGGGGAGCACACACCCCTGGCATAGGGAGCATAACAGCCCGGGCCGTCCTGGGCTCCTGCAGCAAGGAGAGCCAAGACTCTACTAGACTTACCTGATCTGTGAGGTAATTTTAGGTAGGACAGCAAAGGAGCAGCAGACATATTGATGTGACAACTGTGGTGATTTGCAGCCCGCTGGCCGTCCCACGTCACGCAGTTGCAGCCTTGGCGTCAAGCCGACAAACCAGACCGGAGCTGCACCGACAAGCAGGTCACACCTGCCCAGCTTAGCTATAAGGAGCTTGGCAATAGACTACTTACTAATTGCTAAAAGGGCTCATGAGGTTTCAATACTGGCCCCAAGGGAGCTCATTTAGGTGACTGCCTTTCCGGGACTGTGCAAGGACAGCAGGTGAGGTCACATGTATGTATGATCAGGACCTTAAGGCCAAGAAGAATTAACATTCCAGGGAGTCCACAAATGCAGACAGACTACACATGGGGTTGGGTACACAGGTCAACCATAGGCCAGCAGTGACTTTTCATCCAATCACAATGACTTAAACATTGGCCAACAATCAAAATGAAAGGTGAGAACTTCCTGCTTTTGAGTCCCCGTGTAATGTATAAACCAGAATAGGGACCTATCCCATTAACAAGTCAGTGATTTTCCTGAAAGCCTCATGAGTTTATTATTTATTAAACACTCACACAAATACAGTACAGTGCACAAGTCATTTTGTTTAAATAATCTTCATGTTGGTGTAAAACTATGATGCCTGTAAAAGTGTGTTTGCTTAAACATTTCAAAACTTGCGTCACTCCAATATTTACAGTAACTAGGCAATACATCTGTATTTTTTGACTCCACCAGCACACCTTGCATGATTAATCAATAATCACTGACTCCGCTTCGCGTCGTGGCCGCATCACCACCTCGGGTGTGCATTATTTTCTAATAATTCAACGGCCCGTCGTCAATTATTCCTTACATCGTGTTTTCTGTTCTGAGCAAATACACACTTGCTACCCAGATAAGTTAAACTGCCTTAAACCTTTCCTTTGACTGCCCAACCCACAATGCGCAGTGCTGAACATGCCAACTCAGGTCAGCTGAGGCACAACCATGGAAATACAGAGTAAGCACAATAAATGCTCAATCGAAGATACAGAACTTCTTAAGAATGACATGTACTGTGTGAAACTTCACAATCAATTAACAACCTTTCAAGACTATAATCAGCTAACACACTGTCCCAGTTTCCCGACCTTAAGCTTATTTGGAGAGACGGTCCTTGGTGATCAGCCAGCTAAAAACGTTTTTCAGTATTTAACTGTGGAAATGCGACAAAAGTTACCGGTGCCACACAACAGGAGCCTTCATACATTTCCTGCCAAATCTGCATAGGAGGCAGCTGCTGTTTTGATCATTGCCAGGAGATGCAGTTCTTATCACACAATGTGCTGTAAACAATACATCATACAAATGAGTACTTTGCTCGCTCTGGCCACTGACTTTTGACGACTACATCTCTCAGCATACTTCTCGGAGGACACGGTTGTTGGTGGCACTGGCTTAAGCATCACTGCTTTCTAAAGTAACTCAACTCCACAAGCATTTGAAAAGATCCCACAGCAATAAATCTTAAGACCCTTTGGTTCTGCCATTAGCGTTAACTGGGGAAAAATGAAAGTCATACTCCAGTGGGCTGTTTTTGCTGGTCTCGATTTGTTTAATAAGGAAACCGATCCTTAAGTAAACAAGACATTGAGAGCATTAGCCCATCATCACATTTGCAGAACAGATGTAATGCAAAAGCTTTACAAATACTTCAATGCAAAATACTAAAGATGCTCAACTGTGTGCAAGGATAGTGCACAGGGCCGGTGCTGCTTTGAGAGCTGACAGTAGATTGCAGCCAGCTCTGACCCAGGATATGATCGCTGGAGTGTGAGGCTGACACTCAGGTTGCCTTTCCATTTCTGTAGCCCCAGGATAAAAGAAACACAAAGCTTGTTAACTCTTTCCACATTGGCTGGGACGGCCGTGTGTTTGTACGCCTACGGATTAATCAGCAATCCGTTCACACCTGAGAGCTGATCGAGAAGCCGTGACAAGCCAAGAAAGAACCTGCAATCTTTGGAAACGACCTTTCACACACCTAGAGCGATGATCGCACACAAAGACGACTGCCTGGATATGGCAGAATTGCAAAGCACTTAACTTTTATTTCAAAGAATCTCATATACATCCTGGAATTACAGATAATAAAGACACATTAAGAGCAAAAATCAGTTCACAATGAGGAGTCTATTTGCATTAACCAAGAAGTAGTGTGAAATATAGCAAACACCGCCAGTATTGTTAGGAGGACAGCAGTGGGAACTGTTGATCGAAGCTGGGGGGTGTGGGTGGGGGGCATATATGTCCAGTACAGCACAGTGCAGTACACTGAGCAGGCTCCACACCACAAACCTCCTCCGGAAACAGACTGGGTACATCCTCATCCTCAAGATGTATAATTTAACTGCAATACTTCTCATAAATATGAAAACCGGCCATTCAAATGTTCTACAAGCCAAAAAGAAAAACGAAAAAAAAAAAAACACAATCTTAGCTGAGCACAACACTCTTGGTGACGTTAACTAAGGTCATTTTCTCCAGGGAGCTGCTGCTGAATGTGCCCCTTGGGCGGCAGCCGTCGCTGCTGCGTCTCACGTCAAGCTACTGCGGCCAGAGATCAAGAAAAGCGGAAGCTGAGAAATGTGTCTTTTATTGAAGCCCAAGGCTTTTCATGGACGGTGCTCAACAGCCAGCCTGCATGTCCTTCAGAGTTATTGGTTCATACACTCTCGCTCAATACTTTTTACTATCTGCCAGCATGTAAGCAGACAACTGACATTCCGTGATCAGTCCACTGATGTTGGTAGCTGCTGGACTGTGAAATGTTACTTTTTTTTTTAAAAGGAGAACACTACAGTAGTCAACTCAAAAGTATTAATAGGATGAGATGGGTAATTTTTAAACCTAGAGCGGAGACAAAGGGTCTCTCCTCAAACCGCATACATGTTCTTCGTCGTGGATCCGCTTTTGCTTGAGGTGTCGTCATGTGACTGATACCCGATCACTGCCTTGAGGGGGACATTCAGACGTTCTTTGTAGTGCTGTCTGGAGAGGCGAAAGGGAAGAGGGGAATCAGAACACTGACTGGAGGGGACACAGCGCCACCACCAGCCATTTAAAACCATCATCCTGCATCAGCTCTGTGCTTTGAGGACCTTATATAGCAGACTATTTCTATGAGAAGCACCTCAGAGCATCAGCAGCACCTCCTAGTGGAGAACTCAAGTTCTACCGGTGGCTCCTACACATCCAGTGCTAAGACAGAATGGGCCTCAGTTATCCTTCAAGATATTAAATCCCCATGCAAACAAAACCAAACAGACATCTGTAAACGTCGTTGTGAAGAAATGCATGAGTACAAAAACATTAGGATTTATCGCACATTTCCCCTCAGAAATGTCAGAACTATCTTGTAAATGTGCACGAGCCAAGATCCTGGCCAGTTGCCACCCATACATGACCATAAATGGTCAATAATGCTGTAATTAAAAAAAACCAAGATGAGGAATTTTGAACAGCATGAAGCAGGCGGACAACAAAATGTTATATTTAGGGGTCTAAACACAAAATTGTTGAGAAGTACATTTTGCAACAATTTATGCATGTATATATTGCCCAGCTTATTCTTGTACTTTCGCACTTTCAGATGACATGCCAATCTGCAGTATGCTGTCAGAGTACTTGTACTCTCTGCAATGATAATAAAGATGAATCTTAAAAAGTGTGTCGTGTCGCTGCACTGCAGGAATTGTGTCAACTCTACAAAAAAAACCCTGAAAAAATTGTGGTCTGTGTGACTATCAGGGACAAACTCACATCTTTCGCCTCAAACTTAAGCATGCGCAACTATAATAGGGAATGCCTTTGTGCCAGAGCAGTCCGGAGGTACTGAGGACCTTATGTACACTCAAAACGTAAAACTCAAAATGAAGAAATCATACTGTCAATGTCGTGTCGGCATCGCAGATTACTTGCACATTAATAGAATGGAATTCAATTGACAAAAGCAGTTTAGTTAGAATTCATTTCATCTTTTGCATCTAGCGTTACATTCAATACTGTTGCGCATTTAATAAATTTTCATTTGATTGGTCCTTATCGCAATGCACTCAATTACATTTGAAAAACTGTACAATTGCTGCAAATGTAGTTTGCATATTTACCTGTTTACCCACAGCTCGGGGAAACTTCCATTTAACGCAAAGCGGACAAAGTGCGAAGACATAGTGCAAAAAGTAATCGAATTAGCGAAACAAATCGTGATTGTCCATAAAAACTGAAAGATTAGCAGGGAACAAGTTTTCATACTCACCTTTTATAAGTCGATTCATGCATGCTAATGTCTGAAGCCTAATTTACATTTAATGCAACTCAAAAATTTTACATTTTAAATTCACTGAAAAAGGTGACAAGATATACTATTTGAAATATATAGTCTTTGGCTTACAGAAATAAATGGAATACCAGCAGAAAAAAATAATTAATTGAATAATTAAAATACACAAATGTCACATTTTTAGATTTACGGTTTTCCACACGGAGGTGCAGGTTGATGGTAAGAAGTCTTGGCATGCACATGGTCATTTTGTTTGTTTACTTGCAGTCCCCTGCAATTTAAAATGGGTGTGACCTTTTCCTGATTTGTCCAAAATGTTGCAAGTCCTGAGTTTTTGTAAAATACACATTTTTCCCTGCTAAGTTTTTTTTGTCGATAAATACAGAAGTCTGTGTAAAAAATTGCATATGCACATTTTGGGTATCTTTTTGTACTACTTTGATAAATGAGGCCCCCTGATGTTTTCCTGCTGCTCCTCATCGCGCAGGTCAGGCGAGGCGAAGCAGGTAATGGGCAGGATGAAGTCACTGGAGCTGCACCTACCCTATCGTCATGATGGCTTCTCTATTCTGGCAGTTTACGGTCCAGATGGATATTTTATCCCCTTTCGGTCTGACGTTGACCACTGCGCCACAGACGTCATCACTGGCCTCGTCGAACGACTCCCCAATTAAGCACAGCAGCTTAAAACAAACAAACAAACAAACAAACAAGAAAAAAAACATCACCCAACATATCCCCACCCTCTCTCACACACACATACATACAGGGTTCTGATGTTGCCATGGCAGCAACGGGCTTAGCTTACCGTCTCCATCCAGAAGCGGTCCAAGTCATTATGCCTCTGCTGCTTGCTAAGGGTCATCAACCAGCGGCCACCCAGCTTATTCCTTTCATCCTCCCACATCGGCTTGATCCCGTCCTGACAAGGAGACATGCTAAGCACAGGCAGTGGACGACGACGACGGCAGACATAGCTGGTTGGAGAGGCCCGAATATAAATCTGGCTGCACAACAAATTCCATTTTAGGTCAGTCTTTGTTAAAGTACAGTATAAGGAAATATCGACATCAAGCATTTTTTTAAATTTAATTTAGCACTAATAAGTTTATACAAATTAAATTCTACAAATTATTTTTTAGGTGTTTCTTGTATTAAGTTCTTTTTTTTTTTTTTAACTTAAGTTGTTTTTGCGTCTTTTGGAACCAATTACCCATTTCACTACACTGCTGGTTTTTGGGTTTGTTGCAGTATATCTGCTGGCCTGGTGGAATATCATTGCTGCACACATGCACCAACTGCAATCGTCTACGGACACATCGATGTTAACCTTGTGAGGTGGTGATGTCATTATACACAGCCAATAATAAATATGCAACCTATCAATGACAAAAGCCACCATTTTGTCAACAATTTTTATTACCGATTATCATCAACATTATCGATTAGCTGCTGCAGCTCTAATTCTGACTATGAGCAGCGTCATAGTACCTAAACCATGAAAGGCAGGAGCCAACAGAGAGGAAATAACAGGGAGTAGCACAGCAGCACAGAGGAAGAGTAAAACAGGAACAGCACAGCTCACTGCAGCCAGCACCTGTGACACGTATCTGACCATGACACTTTATCTCCACTATCTAGGGCACCAGTCTCTTACCTTAAACAAGCAGTAGTCACAGCCAAATGCAAGCTTGCTTGGCTGCTGTATGTGATTGTATAATCTGGAAGAGGAAGATAGTACACAAGCCAAGGTTAAAGAATATTATACAGCAGCTAGTTCCAATCAAGATAACTAATTGTTCAAGAGGCGTTCTTAGTGCTGTTATCAGAGTATAACCGTATTTGGACATTTCACATCAGATGCATCACTCCGCTTTACAGGTCCATCTAAAAACCGTGATATTTAAATTTCAGTGGTGAAAAGTAGTTGGGAGCAAGCAGTATGTTGTGTGGAACATTTGTGCTGGTTAGCAATAGTCAACAGTCCCTGACTGATGGAAATTTTTTGCAGAGGCCTATAAATGTTTAAATAATCAATCAAGCAAAATATGTGCTGTGACTAATTACTGTCACATTATAAATGCTACTTGATGAAGTATAAAAGCGATAACATACTCGATGTTGTACGGTTCTACTCTGATACATCACAGTAGTGATGTAATCGGCACTAAGCCTGCGGCCTCATGCCTACAACTAATAGCTGCGAGATACTAGAGCACAACCGCAATCCCTCTAGTATGTTATTGCTTAAATACCTCAGGCTTTAGCCCTGTCCTCCCAGGGATCTATCCAAGGCTACTGCTGCTGATAGATCTATACTTACGCCCAGAAGTCTTCCACTGTGTCAAACTTGGAAATGAGGCGCAGGTTCTCTGTCCAGCTTTTGCTTTTATCATTTTTGAAATACCAGAGAGCCCATCTGCAGGGAGGAGAGTAGAGGAGAGGCTTGAGAAACTGGCATTGCAGGGGGGGAAACCACTTGAGTGTCTTGACCCGGTAAAGACAACAGTCAGTGTAGATGAGTGGCTAACTGAGGAGATGTGTCAGATGGTGTGCATAGTGCACAGTAAAGCTCTGGAGGAGTCCAGTCACCCAGCAAATATTGCTTATGGCGATCGAGTGGATGGAAACCTGTTGACTGAACCACCAGCTAATCACCTTAATGCTCATTAATATACAACAATCATTCATGCTGGCCTTTGTGTATTCCCCTCTATAAACCAAAAGAATAATAATAATGGGGGGACACCGCAGTCAGGGGGATCTACCTGTTCTGCAGGGGGTGTTTGATATACTGTTCAGGGTTTGACACTGGAGCCAAAGAAGTCTCACTGCTGCCTTCCTCACTTTCGGGTCCACGCTGCTTGAAGAGGGAAAAAAATATTTATACTCCTCAAAGAATAGAACAGAAGAGAGATTATTTATTCATCCCTGTTGTCATCTTGGTCTCCGCGGCCCCACTCATCTGTCCATTTAGATCAAACACTGTAGCAATTTATAAGCTTTGCTTAAATTAACAAGGCAGAATCTTCACTGTCCAAAGTATTACTTTAGAAACTGATTTCACACTTTCATGCAGACATACAATGCGATAAAATTAGTAGCATTCCCAAAATTCTTAGGAACTGTATGTTAGTAGAGTTAGTAACTGCCAGATGCTGCCTACTTAAGTTGTCCTGTGCAATAGTGCAAATTTAGAAGCTGTTATTGCATGAATATAGCAAAAATGTGCATACCAAAATAAGTACCCACTGGCATAGAGAACCCATGTCACAACCATAATCTGACCAAACACCTTTGTACACATCTTGCGGTTTAACTGAGTCTCTACGTACCTGTCCGATGGTCTAGCTGGTCTATCATATGACCTGTGACCTGAGCATAAAATGACCAGCCCTTTGCATACACATCATATAATATGTCCGTAATCTGACCAAACATCTGTGTACATGTATCATGGTCTTATCGATATCTGACCTGGACACTGCATATATGTTTCGTGGTCTGACCAGCCCTCTGCGGACACGTGCCATGGTCAGACCGCAATTTAACTGCGCCTTTGCATATTCTTTCCGTGGTTTAACCGTAATCTGACCGGCTCTTTGCGTACACGTCACACTGTCACACTATAATCTGGCCGGGCCTCTGCGTTCAGATTCCGTGGTCTGCCCGAGCCCCCCGCATGCATAAAGAGTTAATTCAGACATACGCTGGACAAAAATAGGGTCTGAAAATGCGCATCATGATTATGTTCGTTTTTGGTGGGAGCTCCTCGTCACCGGGATTCCTCGTTACCGGGCTAGTACGGCACACGTGTCTGGGTGTCCAGCGGCGCGGTATCCGATAGAGTCGGTCCGCGAATCCGCAAGTCCATCTTGCAGCCGCCGTACCGACAAACATCACAGAGACGATACGGAACACTAAAGCAGCACCATGACGTGGCGGTCTCGGTCCCCGTCCCCGGCACCCCCTTCGTCTCTTGACCGCCCCTTCAGTCCTCGTTAGCATGTAGCATTTTAGTAGAACATGCTGAATCTCAGAAAGCGCGGTCCGAGCAGCTCTGAGCGCCGCGTGTTCCCTTTAACGGTTAATCCGCACAAGTGCACGTCAGTGCAATTAAGCCTGGGGCGGCCGCGTGCCTTCCGCTCTGCCGGCGCGTGTCTCGGACATACACCCTGCCGTACCCCCGTCTCTCTTACCGGCTCCGAGGTCGCCATCTTGCCTGTAACGCCGTCCTGCTCGGTAGGCGCCCGTACGTCACTCGAGCACACACAAAACTACGGAAGCCCGCAGGACCCAAAGAGGTAATGGGAGACGTCTCCTTCATGAACATGTGAACGTTAAATTCAAGTTCCATTGTGATAGTCCCACCTTTACAGGTGGATACATGGATACAGTGGCATAAACTTTTTGTGATGAGCCCCAGTGTAAAGTTTTTTTTTTTTTTTTTTTTGGGGGGGGGGTGCTCTTTATTTCTGATGTCCATTCATGCAAACAACGCCTAAGACCTTTATCAGTATTTTTATACTATTTATATCTTTACGTTTTATAGTCTTGTCATAGAAAATAAAAATTAAAAGCGGGATACTCTGAACAAGACAGAATTGCCAGCCAGACAACGTATGGTTTGGTTTCTGGCAGTTCATAATGCAATTTGACGTATGTCGATAAATTAAACTAATAAATCAATAGCAGTGGTGGAAAAGGTACTCAACTGTCCTACTTAAAGTCCCGATGACACTCCCCACATAGCAGGAGTCTGAACTGGATCTGGGCCAAATGTTGTTCAGAAATTGCCGCAGATCCGTAAACCAGATCTAGCCCAGTGTCTTTTTACACAAAACTGCTCTTTTTTCCACCATCGTCCTTCTCGCAAAAGGGTAACTCAATAACGATCTCACCGAATTCGATAGAAGCTGCCCCTCAACTGTCATCATCGCCATCACCTCTCTCTGACTGACTAACCTGAGAGCAATCCAAAACTTTCCCCTTTTTCTGTAGCGGGGCAAAATTTCCAGCGCCCCAAAACCATTTAATTCGGCGATGCTGATAGGCTAAATCTATATTATTTTCGCCTAGAAACAATACATGATTGGCTATTTCGCTGCACTTCTGTAGCGCTTTGAAGAGCGCACAAGAAGAGAAATGATTGGTGGAAATCTGTCGATTGAAATTTATTGTTGAATGTGAGTCAGTTGGTGGAAATATTGTTTGAATAATTCAGATTGCATGTAGGCACACATTATTAAGTAAAACTGACATTGATATTATATATATATATGTATTTATATAATTTATACTCCCCCCACATCTGGGAGGGCGGCGCCGAGCGCCCCCTATGGGTCAGCCGCCACTGTTCAAATTACAATTTACAACGCTGAAATATTTCTCACTAGCAAAATAGAATTTCCTATTACAATTATTGACGTTATAATAACTTTCTGATATCAAAAATACTCATTATAAATAGTTACAATTGACTTTCCAATGTCAAGAATCTGCATTGTAACTAGTTAGAATTAAATTTGTGATATTACCTAGAAATGAACAAAAGCTAAGACAGCAGTACAGTAAATTACAATACGAAAACATGCGACAGAAGTCATGTAGGAATCTCATCCAACTGGAGAAATGAACATCTGATCACAGCTACTTGTGAAAATTAACACTAAAACCTGATTTTTAGCACAAGTCTTATCTTTTTATTACACTTTTTAATGAATCTTTTACTACATTTTTGGACATGAAGAATACAAGGGCTTACGTTGAAAGACCGGCGAAGTGCGATTTCGACACAAGGAGGCTCCGTCTATATTTAAAGAACTTATTAAACAAGACAGTAAACGTCATATTTTCTGTACTCTCTTTACGTGTCTGCATTTCTAGGGAAGCCTCTAACACCATGGCCATGACCTACTAGAGACCTACTAATGGATTTCCGAGTACTAGGTAATAAGCGGTGTGAAGTTATGGGATCCTTCACTTGATTCTTCACCTGCCACATGAATGTAAGCTGTTGCAATATATAATGCTGTTATATACGTATATGTAATATCCAAAATATGGGTTTCTGATAAAGAAATCCTATAGCAATGACAGGTTTGGATGGTTGCCAACTCATAAAAGACAGAGGAATTACCACTAACAAGCACAAAATCAACAGACCAAGATCAAGTGCAAAATATAAATATATATTTATTTAAAAAACACCCAAAAGGTGGGCAATAAATGGGAATGGTACATTTTGTACTGAATGACTTGCATGTCTGATATTTAATGTTATTGTACAGTAATTCAGTGTAAGCATTCCCAAAAGATGAAGACTGCTTTTTGAAAGAATGGAAGAAACTGCGGACTGTCACTGACTAAATGACCTAGACTATTTTACAGTTGCACTAAAATTAGACTTTTTAAAAGCTGGTGCTGGAAAGGTCCACTTATGTTTTGACAGTTTTCAAGTTATACACAAGTACAGCTCAGATTTCTTCAAGTAAAGCAAGTAATTACAATAGTGTCCATGAGATAAGTATTTTACAGTGAATGGAAAAAGAAGACTCAGATTTCAGTCTTGCACTGTCACTGATGTTTTGTGTAGTATATCTGTTTACTTCATCACAATTTTATGCTGTGTCGATAGGAGCAAGTGAACAGCATCCTATTGGTGGATGGCATTGGCATTTTACAGGGCCCACAGTTAGGCTGTCTATACAGAATGTAGGGATAAGCAGCAGGAGAGAATCACATGACTCAAAGCTGGGAAATCTGTGGTGTTCAGCCCTGATAATGCCACATTGTGTTTAAATCCCAATCAAGGCTGATGTCCTATTCAATGCTGACTATCATAAACCCATAGGAACACAGGAAAGCGTATGAACAGGCTCATTGCAAAGAATATGAAAGGCTTTAAATCCTACACCAAAATCTTCATTTTTATTAATCTTTTTGTTGCATCTGTTTTCGCTTATTCTGGGAGTATGTGCATCCATTTCTATATGTCACAAAGTAATCATTATATTGATGTATATTTATCTATATACAAGGTAGATATTTTACATGCTATATTTTAGAAGGTGCACTCTAAAAATAAACAAGGAATCTTGGACTGCTCCCTAGTAGGTATTGAAATGCTAGATAACAGGAAGTAAACTTCAATTAATATAAATAAACACAAACAAGGACCCCAGATTGACAGAGTAGAGGGAAAAACACTTTTCTCTTGGACACTTTGTCAGAACCCACTTCAAATTGACAGCTACACATTTACTGTACAGTTTACACACAGACAGTACTCATTTGGGATTCTAATACAACTGCAAAAAGCAATAAAAGGAGTGAACAGAAATGTGAATAATTTATCTTTATCAATCAAAGTCAAAATAGCAACATGTCACTCAAAGGTAGAAAAGAAGACCTTTAGCGAACAAAATGACACACACAAGAGGGCTAGGACGAGATGCAGGGGGTCTGGTGAAGCCTGCGGCCCTAGACCACACATCCTAAACCACACATCTGCACCGGGCCAAAGCTGTTAAAAAGGTCAAAACCAGGAACTGAGAAAAGTGGCACCTAACATCCACCTCACCTCACATGATGATAGGTTTCACTTCCCAAGCAAAAAAGTCAACCGGTTCTGTGTGTGGTATAAGCAAAAACAAACCCCATGCAAAAATATGAGCGAGTCAAAAGCACCATATCTCATTAAAAGTGTCACACTGCGTAGGGAAGCACCAAAGCAGGCAGCGAGAATCCAAACAAAACAGGGTTTATTCAGGGTTCAGGACAGACAGAGACGCACAACACCACTAACATCAATGCCAGATCTACCGGACTGGACGTAAGACACAGACTAAATACAAGGGATAAGCAGGCCAGAACAAGACACAGGTGGGGACAATCAGGGAAAAACACGGGGTAACGAGGTGGGCGTGGCACACACGAGGATTGTTCAGAGCGGGACGTGACGAAAAGCTTGCGTCTCGGCTGACGACAGAGCTCGCTGAATGCTTGGTACACCTTCTCACAGCCTTGATTCCATAGCTTAATTCTTAGGAATGGATCCCATAACACCACAGCCAGGCACATGGGCCCGAGCTGGCTTATAGCTAGCATGTCATTTATTCTTCATTCACCTACGCAACAGGCAAGAATCTGCACTGGGATCAGATTACACTATCCAGGCAACCTTAGGCAGTGTGTTAATAAGTCCAGGTCACTTGACACACCAATATCATCAGGCCCCTCAGACCTTCATTTCAAGCTCGGATGAGCCATTTTCCTCTTCTGTTCGGTCCCAGTTGCTGTTGTAGGAGGGGCCACATAACTACAGGAAAGCTTCTGCTGTGATATGACATGGTCTGTTTTTCACCAGCTATCAGTGACCCAAGTAAACTCATCCACACACTTTCACTAACACAGACTAGTTTAGCCTTTGACCAGAATAAAGAGGCAAATCTGTGGCAATGAGCACCATAGCTAAAGTGAGCAACGAAGCTGTCTCCTGTTCGACAGCATGCTTATCTGTGCTCTGATCTCCACCACATAGCACCATGGCGAGACCATATACAAGCTGAATTTGGCTCAAACTCAAAAAAAGCACACCTGTCTTACGTCCACGGAAAAGAATGCGTGTAAACAGCACCTAGCACTCAGACTTCACTAAATGTGCACCTTGATGTTAAATCATAGTCAATTCATCTGAACACTTTATGGATATTTCAAGTTTATCCTAAAGGGATGTCCTTCAGGGGTATGATTCTGGAAGCAGCCTCATAGGCCTCAGACTGCTCCAGGCCAGATCACCCAGTAGGTAGCTGTACTGGGAAGTGGAGTGCCAGGCATTACAACATCACATGCCAGGGCTGTCTGAGCTCAGAGAGAAGCAGAGAAGTTCCAATTCACTGCCCGTATTCACCATAAACACAAGGATAATGACTGGTGAACAAGGACAGAGAGGTCAGACACGTTGTGCTTCCTTCACATGGCGATGTCAAGGGAGTCCAATGCTGTGGCGGTGGGGAAGAAGGTACAGTTATCCTCTTCACAGCCAAGCCAAGCTCTTGGGAATTCTGGGTGAACTGGACCCCTCACAGTAGCACCTCTTCAGCAATGTCAGCTGCATGAAACATCTAGGTGGTTATGGGCATCCTCGGGGTCATCTCCAGAGAGGTTGAAACAATGTATATAAAGTAATCATGACATGTAACTCAACAATGTGTCAGTGAGATGGAGTCTTAATCTTGCCGATCCCCTTGCATCCAAAACAAGTCAAGGCAGTGCCACAAGCTTTCAGTATCTTCCAGAACTTTCACAAACCAGCTGACAGCTGGGCTCAGGAATGATCTTCTGGTGAATGCCTGTTCTCCAAGCTTTTGTTTACCCTTTAGAGATGGCAGTTTCACTGTTCATTCATCACTAAGCACCAGTATGGTCCTACAGGTCTGCCACAAGGTGGTCGGCCAATCAGTAGGAGCCATGGAAGCACCGGAAGGTGACAAGACCAATCACATCCTCATTCAGAGCACCTCCTACTGACACTAGTCACAGTAGCAGCATTTCCATTAACTCAGATTTTGCACACTTTCAAAATGTGGACTGATAAACTGTTAATGGTAACATCAAAATATAGAAAAACCCCCTCAAATTTCACAAGAAAAGTTTTAATGTTCTCTTGAGGTGGTTTTTGTCAAAGAAATTCGCAAAATGGTGATGGAAATTGAATTTTTGAATTAGTAAACACAAAGTACATGACCTCAAGTGTTTGGCTAATAATAATTAAATCTTCTAGAGCTAGTAACTTGTGGAAAGCCTGCTCCCTGTTGAAATACGAGACAAATCCCCAATGTCCATACCCAAATCTACAGTATGCCTTTAAACTTGTGGGATGATAAATGGGCAGTATTATTTGCATGACATCCATTAATGGAAACACACCCGTGGCATTTTAACTTTAGAAAATTTGCTTTTAAATTGTGCAAAACTTGAATGGAAACAGGGCTACTGTCTAGATATCTGTTCACTGGAACAACTTTAAAGCAGGGGCGATTCTAGGATTCTTTTTTAAGGTAGGAGCATAGGAGGAGCATAGTTCAAACTTAGGGGCCCACCTTATCATTAGCTAATGATAAGTTTTGAATAGGTGAGTAATGGGGGAGAGGGCATTCTGGTGGAAAATCAGCATTCAGGTAGGGCCAGATCCCTGTATACGCCCCTGCCCTAAAGTGTTCCTCAAAAAGAGCAACCATCATTCGATTGTCTGAATGTTGTCTTTTGTACAAAAGAGACTGAATTATTATTTTAGATACCCGATCATGATTGTGGTCCGAAAGCCAGGCCAGGTTCGATGCCTGCTGCCGTTATTGCTTTGCCAAGCAAGGCTGGGGGTACTGGCTATGGGACTGAATGCTGAGTAGCACCGTGGGGCGACGCCGTCACATTCAGAGGTGGCTCTCCCTTGCAGCCTGCAGCAGAGGGACCACCTTCTGTCTCCCACAATGATCTTACATTTTAAAAGTGCTTTACTCATTTTCATGACTCTATTTGGGGAATAATTCACATTCAGGCCTTGTGAAATGATGCACCTTTTTTACCACCTTCAGAGCTGAAGTTCAAAAGTGGCCTCAGGACTCTCAAAGTCCCTTTTTTGAGTTCAGTTTCACTGGAGGTTCCAACAATGGCACCATAAAATAACTTGATATTCCTAAATCCTACCCTAGAAAATAAGCACCAAGGCCAGCTTCTGATTCTTTAGTGCATGAACCTCAGAAATAAAACGAAGTGCAGATTTTATTATTTTTTTTTTTTTGCTTGGATGAACTCTACTCTTGCCTACACTCACAGAGGCTATACACACAGCATGACTGCAGCAAACAGGACCATTCAGAAGTAACGTTTAAAAACCGCAGAATAAATAACCTTACTGAACATCCTTATTCAGTCTGCATATAAAAACGTATTTAAAACAGCACCTTTCTTTTCACAAACCACAGACAGAAAACTTACATATGTACAGTCTCTATCCATATGTCAGTACTCACAGTTAAAGCCTCAAAACACCCCTTCGACCCACCAAAACAGCTCAGAGTAACACCTGAAAAAAAACACAGAAAGAAGAGAGACAGGACAGGTGTGGCTCTGAGGTAAGGCACCTGTGCCGGGACGGTCAGGCCCAGCGGTTGTAGGGGCCCGTAATCTTGGCCAGGGCATAGGGGGCCATGGTGACCATCGTGTCCTTGTTGAGGGTTAGCGCATGCCGCGTCGGCACATGCAGCACCTCTGGCTCCTCCGCAAAAAGCTCCTGCTTGGCCTCTCCATCAGCCCCGCCCACTTTGGCCATCTTTGCCCTATACCTGGCAGGACTGAGGGGAGCCCCGCCCCAGGCCACACCCTGGGGGTCGCTGCCTAGCCGCTCCGCCTCATCACACTCGCGTGCTCGCTTGGCCATCTTGGCCTCCCACAGGGCTAAGCCGTGGCAGGGCTCATTCAGGTTCTTGTGCTGGTAGAAGACGAGCGATATGCGTGTGGGGTGCGCGCGGTCCGGCTTCTTGATGGGCGTGGTGGCGTGCAGCTCCCGCCGTGCACACTCAATCAGGATGGAGCCGTGTGAGGGGGCCACTGCCACACCCCCAATGTCTCCATCTAGGAAGTTGTGCTCGCTGTCTGACCACACCTCCGCTGCCGGCAGGCTGTGCCTGCCCTGCTCACACTTCTCTGATTCGGCTCTGAGACCAGGGTGGCCCTGCAGGGGCTCCCCCTGCTGGCGACCAGGTGGGTCCCCAGTGTGGGTATCAGTTCCTGGGTTCCCAGCATGATACGGTAGGAGCAAACTGCTTTTTGGGGACTCCAGAAAACCTGGCTCCCCTTGTGAGGGGACAGAGAGGCCCGGTTGGACAGAGGATGCTTCTGTGTTCGAGCTGGACACAGGAAGTGCGGACCACTGGGGGGCAGCACCTTTACCTGGTGCCATCTTCCTGGCCGACGACTGTTGTTTTGTTAATGTGTTTCTGCTACCTGTTCAGGTAAAACATACCTGTCAGTTGGAATACAGACCTTCTGAAACCTTCTCAGTTTTATCTACTGTATACATCCATGTCAAGTAAAGTTTTACTGCCATCTCAGCCATGTCCAGTACACAGAAATAACATTCTACCTTTGAAACAATACTAAGATCAGTGTGGCAGGGACACCGTGAGCCTAGCCCAGGCCCCTTACGGCACAGGACAGGGATGCCAGTCCATCCTACGGTACATACACAATACGGGAATAAGAACGCTATCCTGAGAAGCACTGGTTATGGTGCCCAATACGCTTCTATCTGGGCAGATACAGCTGGCCTTAGTCTTACCTGTGGTGCCCTGCTTCCTATATGAGACCTTCGTGACCTCCATTTTCTTTCTGCGGGTGGACTTGACAGGCTCTGCTAGCAGACGCACCTCCCGGGGGAAGGCGCTGAGCACCTGCAGGGCCCCGTTCTCCACTTTGGCACGCTGACCTTCATGCTGGCCAAACTCATCTGTGTCAGAGATCTTATAGAGGGGCAGAACGTGGAGCTGCTCATCCTCTGGAATGCTGTGCACCACACGGTTATCCTCCTTGGTTAAAGTGCAGACCTGCGCAATGGAAAACACACAGATCATCCAGCCTTAGCATCACCCAACCTCAGCATCACCCAGCCTCAGCATCACCCAACCTCAACATCACCCAACCTCAACATCATCCAGCCTCAGCATCACCCAACCTCAGCATTACCCAGCCTCAGCATCACCCAAACTCAACATCATCCAGCCTCGGCATCACCCAACCTCAGCATCACCCAGCCTCAGCATCACCCAACCTCAGCATCACCCAACCTCAGCATCACCCAACCTCAACATCACCCAGGCTCAGCATCACCCAACCTCAACATCACCCAGCCTCAGCATCACCCAACCTCAACATCACCCAACCTCAGCATCACACCTCACACAGCCTCACCATCACCAGTTATGCTGAAATGCTTTAGTATCAGGAAGTGAACATACCACAGTGCACCCGTTGCTGATGTTGTGTGTGTCGCGGTGAGCATGGGCACAGAAATCCACGCAGGCTGTCACGCCTGAGAAGGGCCGCTCCTGCCCTCTGCCCAGCCGACAGTCTGTGCCTATGTGCTCCACCTGTACGTTATCGTCACAACAATGTCATTACAATGCCCTCAGAAAAGTCCATGTAGTATCACCATAACCTCTGTAGATGACCTAAATTGATTCCTCTCTGATTACATGACATCCTAAAACTCCTTAGTTGATCTAACCCCCATCTCAAAGTGACATCATCGTAAAGCCAGATGATTGATCTAAGATTACTTCTTACTAGTGACATGATATTTCTGCAAAGCCCAGTGGTTGATCTAAACCCACTTCCCATTGGTTACACGATATCATCATAAACAGCAGAGTTGCACCAACTAAATTTGTGGGTTGGCATCATTTCAAAACCACACACCAGGCATAAAAGATACACATATGCAGATAATCACAAAGCTTAGTTGTTCATCTAATCCCACTTCTCATTGTTTATATGACATCATCACGAAGCTCAACTAAAATGCATCTATCTGTCTGACTGCAGTCCCTGAAGCCTGAGGTCACCATTCTGCAGTTTCCTTCTGGATCGTAAACCTCTGGAGTCCCACCTGGTTCTGGAAAGCCTCAGGTGCCAGTTTCTTGTATGTGGGAGCAAGTTCTGTGGCTAAGTTGTGGAAGTCATTTTCCAGCTTCTTTTCCTGGAAAGCATCAAAAGCATTGTATACTGACAAGTTCAGTACCAATATGATCTCACAAGATGCCGTGTTTAGAGAGAATAAGAAGAATAAGCATCTCTGTTGCAGAGCCCTTGAAGTGCAATGCAGTCCTGGTTACAAAACACATAGCACCCACCTCCAGAGCACAGCCCCCCTGCAAGCGGAATTTCCGGGGCACCTTGCTGCGGGCAAACTTGCAGCCATTGAAGTACATGCTCCAGGAGCAGCCAAAGGAGAAGGAGGCGCCACAGGTTTCTGGGTCCAGTCCCTGGCAAGCGCAGGTGCGGCTGGGTGGTGCATAGAGATGTTACACTTTGGCAGGGAGTGGTATACTTTGATGCAGAGTGGTATATATAGGCAGGGAGTGGTATACTTTGATGCAGTGTGGTATATATAGGCAGGGAGTGCTATACTTTGATGCAGCGTGGTATATATAGGCAGGGAGTGGTATACTTTGATGCAGCGTGGTATATATAAGCAGGGAGTGGTATACTTAGTGGTATACTTTGATGCAGTGTGGTATATATAGGCAGGGAGTGGTATACTTTGATGCAGTGTGGTATATATAGGCAGGGAGACGTATACTTTGATGCAGTGTGGTATATATAGGCCGGGAGTGGTATACTTTGATGCAGTGTGGTATGTATAAGCAGGGAGACGTATACTTTGGTGCAGTATGGTATATATAAGCAGGGAGTGGTATACTTTGATGCAGTGTTGTATATATAAGCAGGGAGTGGTATACTTTGACACAGTGTGATATATATAGGCAGGGAGACGTATACTTTGATGCAGTGTGGTATATATAGGCAGGGAGTGGTATACTTTGATGCAGTGTGGTATATATAAGCAGGGAGTGGTATACTTAGTGGTATACTTTGATGCAGTGTTGTATATATATAGACAGGGAGTGGTATACTTTGATGCAGTGTGGTATATATAGGCAGGGAGACGTATACTTTGATGCAGTGTTGTATATATAAGCAGGGAGTGGTATACTTTGATGCAGTGTGGTATATATAGGCAGGGAGACGTATACTTTGATGCAGTGTTGTATATATAAGCAGGGAGTGGTATACTTTGATGCAGTGTGGTATATATAGGCAGGGAGACGTATACTTTGATGCAGTGTTGTATATAT
>JABFDZ020000066.1:12937968-12953238 GCA_019775955.2 Pollimyrus isidori | reverse complement strand
ATATGTATATGTGTGTGTGTATATATATATATATATATATATATATATATAAAATAACAGTGAAATGTGCAAAAATACAAACCATGTCACATCCACAAGATTTTCTCCCTGAAAATGTTATGCTAAGAGAAACCTCACTTGAACCTGAATGTACAAACAGATAAACAGGTGTAGCATGTGGCTCAGTGGACTAGGTCTCTGTGGCTGTGATCAGAAATTTTTCAGTTCAGGTCCGGCCTTCACAGAATAGCCACATGTTCACTGGCCAAATGCGCCCCCCCCCCACCCTGCTTCCAGGGCACTAGAAGGTGACTGCATATTCTCCGTGACCCCCCCCCAAGCTTCCTCTCATCTGTATGGAGAGCAAGATGTGGTAAAGCAAAAAAAAGAGAAGAGAATTTCTCACCAGGGATTACTAGAGTGTCTCCATTAACTATGAAAACTCCACATAAAGAGAGCTAGGATCCAAATACCCCCCTGCCCTAAAATCATAAGACCACAGCACTGTGCTGCTGGCAAAAATACACCACTTCCATTTTTTCTATTTGTTGTAAATCATGTAGCACATAAATCAAAGGATGTCACTTATTTCTGGGTGCAGCTATGAACATTTCATATTTCTACAAAGCAGTGCAGGGGTGGCACAGTGGTTACCAATATTGCTAACAATGTTGCTGGCTAGCAATACTGCCAACAAATACAGTCCAGAACTCGAGTTTGGATATTCTCTCCTTGTTGTTATACTAAGGTGAATTGGAGTTGCCAAGTCAACCATGTGAGTAAATGGAATGTGTATCTTGGGTTATTCCAGACCTTCTGCCCCTAGCTTCCAGTATAGGCTCTGGACTCCCGCAATTCTGTGTAGGACAAGCAGGTATGGAAACTGGATGGACAATTCAGTGAGGTCTCTCATTGTGAATGCCTTATGATAACATGAACTCAAATTTCAAATATCATGTGAACTTCACTGGAAAGGTCTATCACTGAATTACGATTTCTGCTTTAGAGGGTCTCTACACATGACAGGGATGATATGACCTTCAATCTAGAGTAAATAACACACTGAGCTGAAAATGACTCAAGATAGAAAAGGAATGGTTAGTATAAAGCAATAGTCCCCGTCCCTCCCCTCACCGCACCCCCTCATTATTACACAGCGTTCCTAAAGCATTCTCTAAAACAAGAACATATGAGGGTTTTTACCAAGTTGCCCAGCCCCAGTGAGTCACCAGTAGCATTCATCACTCTCCCACCTCACACCCACAGGAAAGGTGCCCAACTGCTGTGTCATGGGCCAGTAAGCACGAGGCTTGAGTGTGACTAACCACAGTGAGCGGAACAGTATGGTCAATTGAACCTCCAAGAGAGGTGGCCAGAGGCGACTCTGGAGGACACGACAGGCCACCAGAGTTATCATGCTGCACATTAACGGAGTGCTGTGGTTGCACTTTATACATGCAGAGCCTCACTTACCGTGCTTTTCCACTGCTATACAGGGAGCGGGGCGTGCTACAAAGAGAGACCACAGCAGGGTTCCAGATTGCTATGGTTTTCCACTGCAAAAGGGTCAGTTTGGTAAAGGCGTTACAAGGATTGGGGAGTGACAATGACATAAAACCAGAGACACTTACTTATTGTTCACTTCTAGTGCTAGTTTCCGCTAGCAAGTCTGTGAGAATCGCCATCTTATGTTAGTTTCATATGTTTGCAGAGTTAGCATTTGCTTGTGTATATTTGCTATGAATCCATTCCGTTCAGCTGTTCTATAGTAGTTATATACTGTAGTAGTCTATATTAAGTAGTTGGTTGGAAATTTTCAAGTTCTGAGTTGTTGGAAATCTGTCAATACATTGTGATGTGCAATTTTATCAATAATGCATATTATATATAACATGCCCCTTTTCCATCAGATAACACATGCATATTGACACAGATCACCAGTATTCGTGTTCCTTTCAACCAATCAGTTGGTGGTAATGCAACCAGTTGGACTACGTTATGTCAGGACAGGTACAATCACGTTCTTTACAATGGAAAACCATCAGATTGTGGTATGGCTCTGATATGGATTGGTTCTCAGTGGCAATGGAAAAGCATCATTACTCTCAAATCTCATTAAGTTCCCTATGTCTAATCAATCTCACAACCTTTAACTGAACCCATACCTATGAGTTCTAGAGACTAGAAACTAGAAACCTCACCTTGGTCTAATGAGTGGGCTAACTGGAATCCCCACAGAAATTCAGGGTTCTTTTGGGAGCATCTGGAGGTAATCTGATGCTTTTCAGGCAATTTGAGATAGACCTTGTTTTTTCTCTGTTTTTCACCTGCACTCAGTCCCTTACAAGATACTCTTGAAAGATGGACAATTAAACCGGGACTTGGTCTTATGTCCTTATGACCTTGCATAGATGTTCAGGGCCATCCAGGTGATTCATGTTTAAAATGTAGAAAAACAGAAGAGTTTGATGGTGCAGTGAGTGCTCCCTCATGCTCAGTAGGTGGAGGACATTGGAGATAAGTGGTCCCGTTACTTGATCGAAAGAAAACTCACGTGTCCTTCCACTCCCAGCTCACCCCCATTCACGTTACATAAGCAGCACTCTCAAGTGCCTCCGGTGGCCTCACGACTCCACAAGCGTTGGTGTGGAGAAGCTGGGCATCTGGACTCATCCCAAAGCCCCGATTAGCTAAAATCAGTGAGGAGTCAACACTTGTACCTGAATGAGGATATTGTAGACAGTGACTGTGACTGATAGAAGTCATGCACCTGTGATTGATTGAGGACAGAGACAGGACAGTGTCTCTGATTGGCTGTGATGCTCAGGGCTGTGTTACTTTAAAGTCTGGATCTGACTCATACCATTGGAAACCTCTAACAAAAAGATTACCCAGATCTTTTGGGAGGTTTATATAAAATATTTTTATAGTTGCCTTATTTGCTTTCTTATCTTTTTGATCCTGCTTCCCTCCTGCTGTCCTACAGGGACTCAATGTGCAGAGTCTCCTGGCAAACTGACACACTCAGGACCAACTAGAGGAATGGAACTCTCTGGGTGCCCAACTGAGCTGTTTTCCAGACAAGGGCATATATATTCTGTGTGTACCTAGGCTTTTGAGAAGCACACACCTACAGACATGACAGTGTTTCGACTGAACTATCAGGCAAGGGAAAATGGCACAGCATGAATGACAGTTCCTCAAGGGGCTGAGGTTCTAGAGAGAATTTCCTAAAAATCACTGGAAACACACTGATACTGGCAGTGATGGTAATGCCTAGGGTGGCCTGTTTGTGTATTCGATGCAATGTCCAGCCTCTTAGCTTAGCAAAGAGCAAATCAAGTCCAGTGGACTTATACCATCTATATAAAGGTATGCAGTTGCACAGAAAAATGTTGCTCCAGGACTATGGTGCAACACACAAATTGCAGGTGATAAATGGAAGTTTTCACAATACTGTGAAAGTGCAAAAATACTGAGCAGTGAGAAACAGGGGGGCTGGACACATTGCATTAAAATTGTTGTAAACGACGATAAATAATGCAGCAGAAAAATTGGTGGAATAGTTGCCTGACAATAGATAGCTAAATACAAATCCGATTCCAAAAAAGTTGGGACGCTACAAATAGTGAATAAAAACAGAATGCAATGAAGTGGAAGTTTCAAATTTCAATATTATATTCAGAATAGAATATAGATAACATATCAAATGTTTAAACTGAGAAAATATCATTTTAAGGGAAAAATTTGTTGATTTTAAATTTCATGGCATCAACACATCTCCAAAAAGTTGGGACAAAGCCATGTTCACCACTGTGTGGAATCCCCTCTTCTTTTTATAACAGTCTGCAAACGTCTGGGAACTGAGGAGACAAGTTGCTCAAGTTTAGAAATAGGAATGTTGTCCCATTCGTTTCTAATACAAGCTTCTAGTTGTTCAACTGTCTTAGGTCTTCTTTGTCGCATCTTCCTCTTTATGACGCGCCAAATGTTTTCTATGGGTGAAAGATCTGGACTGCAGGCTGGCCATTTCAGCACCCAGATCCTTCTCCTACGCAGCCATGATGCTGTGATTGATGCAGTATGTGATCTGGCATTGCCATGCTGGAAAATGCAAGGTCTTCCCTGAAAGAGGCGACGTATGGATGGGAGCATATGTTGTTCTAGAACTTGGACATACCTTTCAGCATTGATGGTGCCATTCCAGATGTGTAAGCTGCCCATGCCACACGCACTCATGCAGCCCCATACCACCAGAGATGCAGGCTTCTGTACAGTGTCCCAACTTTTTTGGAATCGGGTTTGTAGTAATAAGAGAAAAAGACTAGTGCCAGGGAGAAGCTGTTGGTATTCTCAAGAATATGGAGGTGGTAAAGGGAACAGCTGTGTGTTGAGTGCCCTGGCAGCCTCAGTGAAGAACATGTTGCTGAACCAGGCAGACCTGGTTCAGATGCCTCCTATCTTCTATGAAATGGAATCAGGTCAAAGAGTTCATGGAAATGGTGGGAGGGGTCTTCCACAATGATGAAGGTTTCACGGGTACAATGTTAGATGCAAGCGAAAGAGGTCCTGGTGATTTTTTCCATTTATGCAATATGCAATAACTTATGCATGTGGTCTGACACTTTGCAATTGCTAAACCATACAGCAATGCCTCTAGTCATAGTGCTCTTTATAGTGCCTGTGTAGAACTTGATGAAGATGGGGCGTGGAAATCTTGTACTCTGCAGCTGTCTCAGCGCGTGGAGACACTGTTGGGTATTCTTGACAAGGGTATAGGTGTTACGATTCCAGGTTCGGTCTGGTGCTCCTGACTAACTCCATTGCAGATCCTTCATTACATGATGGGTAGGGGACAATAAGGGCCTTCTCCAAGTCAACAATCTCTTTCAATTTGTCCACATTATGAGACAGATTACCACCCTGCACTGTCCCACCTCCATGCTGCATGCTGACTCATCACCATTGCTCATGAGACCTACTGCCATGTCATCAGCAAGGTTGTTGGTGGTTTCTGAGCTGTTCTTTGCAGTACAGCCATGTGTCAGCAAAGTGAATAAAAGTGGGCAGAGCACCCAGGCCAAAGAGGCACTGAGACTCAGCAAGGTTGGTGGTCTGGAAGTCCAGGATCCACATGCAACCAGCCCAGCAACCTCAGCTTCTATGACACCTTCTGGAGAACAAACTGCTTATTTATGATGCATTCCTTCCTGTTCAGGGGGGCAGGTCCAGGTATAGACCCGAGGATATGGCACTGACAGTAGAGAAGCTGAGATGATAATTGAGCTGAAGAGGAACAGGGAGTGCGACCTCTTCTTCTGCTCAACCCACTTCTTCAGAATGTCTGATCTGCTGGCTAGTCCTGTGGTTCTGGTAAACTACACTCCAGGATCCCCCACAGATGGTCTTTCTCATTTGGTCTGCAGGCCCACATCAGTTCCACCTCTTCCGCTCCCGCCTGTCCCACAGCACCTCTCAGACACTAGCTGTGTTCACAGGGTTTTGGCTTCTTCACAAGAGCTCATACTGTTTTTTGAGCTGCAGAAGAGATCAGCGGTACCTGGGTCTGATATGATTATATGATTATAATGCTTATTATTATCATATTATGTTGTTAATGTATATTTAAGCTGTTCAGGTATGTCAGGATGTTAGAGTGCTGATTATGAATGTTCTATGAATGCATTATGGATACATTATGAAGGTGCAGTATGAAGCAGTTATTCCTAATATTATTGGGAATAATATTGTTGTATATATGGATTTTGTAATATTTATGAATTCAATAATTCATTTTGCAAAATCTTTAACAATATTATAAAGCCTCTATGTACACCACCAAGGTGAATCGGTTTAGTATTCACACTTGGTTTCCAGTATGGGGGGATGAGTGATGTATTGATGCTTGAGTGCCAAATTAACACAAATGTTTATGAAAAGGTCTAAGACATCAGATGCCCCATTTAGAAAAATCAGTAAAGAATAAGAGGAGAAACATGCAAAAGATAAAGAAATGCAGGCATTTCATCTGTTTATGAGTATATTATGCAATAAAATTAAATAAGGTAGTATGACACCTATATCTTCATTAGCCAATAGGATATTTAAAAAATTAATTTCTTTTTATTTTTTTAAATTTATATACAACCGTTAATTTCCATTTGCCTTTGCTACTTCTTTTTGATATTTATGAATCTTTTGTATTGGTTTTTATATTGATTTACAGTCATCATCATCATCATCATCATCATCATCAACCTTATTTATAAAGCACTTTAAAACAACCACAGCTGACACAAAGTGCTGTACATTGAAGCTAAACCAATCAACATTCAAAGTATAAAAAATAAATAAACAATAAGCAAAGTCATTTTAAATGTTATCATTATTTATTTGTATCATTCCAAATGTCTTAATAAAAATGGCTCTGAAGTGGGGGGGGGTTCACCCTGGGTGTCTTACAATTTTTAATTGCCACTGTTGCGTGTTATTGTGTATCTGGGTATATGGATGTAAAACAGTATTTACATCACTGTAAGGAGAAGGATTTTGTGTATTAGAATAAAGAAATTGAATCTAACATTGTACCCGTGAAGTATTTTTGATTTACGTGCCTCAGGGGTCTTATTTTCAAGTATGATTCGTGAATCCATTTTGTTTGTGCTATTAAAGAAATTATGAGTTATAGGCTACTGGATGTGCATTGAAAACGCTACACCACCAATTTACCTGGCCACAGCATTTACAATGGGGGACTGGGGGTACAGATTAAGCCGCTCATGGCTGCGGTGAGGTTACATTTAACATTTAATGCTTTCAACCTCAAAAAACATTTTTCACTTCACTATATATTCATTCCACTAATATTGGACCAAAAAATGATACTCTTTCTTACAGCTTTGCAACTTTAACCACAGTGCCTTCGGTGGTGGCCTGAGGCTTGTGGGAGGATGATGGGTTAGCGACATTCAGTTAGGGAACATCAAAATTACATTTCCTCAATTTCCATGGTGTGCTTTTATAAGGGCGGTGAAGGTCAGCAACTTCTCGCCAAGTAGCTCACTTCCTCATAATCTGGATGCATGAGGTAAGGAAATAGCTACTGCAAGGTGCTGTTTGGAGTTAGTGGGACCTGACTGGGGGGATATAAGGGGATATGTTTGGCTTCGTAATGGTAGTTTAATAATACTTTAGTTAAATAAAATCACAACTAAGTAACATTTATACTATCTCATTATAAAATTATTTTCAAATTATATGAACATTTGGGACTAGCCAAATGGCAGACCCATTAGAGAAGGGGGTATGAAGATTCCACCGGATTAATGTTTATAGAATGCCTCAAACTTTGCCTCTGAACAACTGGCTTTCAACAAGAGGGCTTTCAGGAACGCACATCTCAACAGGGCAGGGGAAACGTACAATCTGTTTTCCTGTCTAACTCAAGGACAGAAAACAGGGGAAACGTCCGGAAGTTTGTATGACGCGTTCAGCATGCGCCGCAGCATACCGAGGCTTTGAAGGACACCAAGACGAAATTGTATCAGCTGATCCAGGAACAGTATATCTTTACTTCATAATGCTCAGTAATGGTTGGAGGTACCTAAAATATTCTGATCCGACACATACAGATACGCGACATTTGTAATAACGGTAAGATTTTAAAAATCAAACCTCGAAAATCATATTTGCGCAGAAAATGCACCGAGCCATTGTCAATGTCTGTTTTCAATCTCGCATGGATAGGCGTATTCCACGTTTTGTACCCCACCCTGACATATCCACAGCATATAGAGATCGGCGGGACTGCTCAGTTGTCGCACAGTTGTGACGTTGCACCTTTGCCCACGTGCTGTCATGAACTCTGTGTGAGGAAATAACGGCCATGCAATCACCTTTTTCGGGATTGCAGTGTTTCCTCACGCAGAAGTGACCGTGCTTTGGGATCTCTTTGACAGCTGTGGGTGTACATAAGTAAGTAAACCGTAAGTATTTTGATCATTGTTGCGTTTGCATATCCACGACCATCCGACGCCTCACTGACATTACAGATATGAGATAAAGAGTAGAAACGGACATTTAAGCAGAGGACTTGCGACAGCTGTGAAACGCGAAGGAAGCTGTAGCGACCGGGATGACAGGGACTGACCATACCTTTGACTGGCCTCAGCCTGTCGTTGCCTGTTTTATTGTCCTGTTCTTATTTACCGTAGTAATACTTTATTAATCAGCTTTTTACTTTAGATATATGTGCATCCAGAATAGATTGCATATAGATTGCGACTTTTTCATGTTTTTCTGGCACCCTGTTTTCATTGGCATTTTCTATGGTACAAATTCTGTGTGCACTTAGGGCTTCTAACCTTCTTTAAACGCAACGTGATTGTGTTTCGCTGTGTTCAGATTTGCGGGACGTACGGAAATGTCTGAATTCTAATTGGTTATCATGGTCGCGGAGGCGGTTCCTGCGGCTGGCCCAGCGCCTATAGCCAATACCGGCCAGAGAGACTATTACTGGATTCGTTCGTTCTTAGCTGGAGGTAAGGTGGTCATTATGCCCAAGGTTTTAACCAATAACGTAGCAGAGAGTAATAATAATAATTATAGAGTAATTTAAATGCAGAGGTCTGTTTATTATTATTATTATTATTATTATTATTAGGAAATATTGTGGGGTACACACCCCCATTCCCTTGGTTCCTGTACCCCTGGGTTTAAATCTGTTCTTTAAGAAACAAAAGGATTTGATTGGCATTGAAACTGCATTTACATAAGACGATCAATGGAAAATCCAGAAGCATGGTATGTTTACAAAGCCATTAGTAGCTTTTCTGGACAGAATATTAGGACTGCGGTATAATGGCCTCTCTGTGAGACTGTTAGGCCTGCCTGTACAGACCTGTAAAGACCTGCTTGTTTCCATTGCCAGGTGTTGCTGGATGTTGTGCCAAATCCAGCATCGCACCCCTCGACAGGGTGAAGATCCTCCTTCAAGCTCAGAATCCCCACTATAAGCATCTGGGTGAGTGAGGCAGGGCCGCCATGGTAACCACAGTGTGCCGAGCCGCTCGTTGCAGCAGCCAGGACTTTGCGCTGCAGGCCAGCTTGTCAGGCTGCTTTCTTTGCCACCCTCAGGAGTGCTGTCCACACTGCGTGCCGTGCCCAAAAAAGAGGGCTTCCTCGGCTTATACAAAGGCAATGGGGCAATGATGGTGAGAATATTCCCATATGGAGCCATCCAGTTCATGGCTTTTGATAATTATAAGAAGGTAAGTCAATGTGGTTGAGCAGAAATGTTTTGGATTTGTTACTGTTGAAATGGATGCCTGATGGGCATTTTAATGTATATTTGAACTGAAACGGAGGTGATGGTTTTGTGCATATGTCACCCTTGTTTAGCTGCTGAGCAAACGACTGGGCATATCGGGACACATCCACCGGCTCATGGCCGGATCTATGGCTGGTAAGATAAGAATCTTAATTGTCACCTGCAGTTCCTCATTCAGCCTGTAGTCTGCACCCAAGTCTAATCTGTACCACCACACACTGCCCCTGCAGGAATGACAGCAGTGATCTGCACCTATCCCTTGGATGTAGTGCGGGCCCGTCTGGCCTTCCAGGTGAAAGGAGATCACCGGTACACTGGCATTTTCAACACCTTCCAGACCATATACCGGAAAGTAAGTCCAGTGCTGAGTGTGAGGGTCTGGGAGACACCTGGTTCTCTAGGCTGGTGTTTTTCAACATGCTCCTCGGGGATCCCCAGCCCAGCCAGTCCACACTTTTGCTCCCTTTTCTTGTCCTTGATTGGCTGGAGCTGGGAGGGTGCAAAAATGTGGACTGTCTGTGGGGGTTCCCCAGGACACTGTAGTAGGCCACTCACATGTGGCTTTTCTCTGAAAGGAAGGGGGTGTGTCTGGCTTCTACCGGGGGCTGACTCCCACAATCATCGGCATGGCACCATACGCAGGTCAGAGGCTACACTTGCTACTGTAATCTTAACAGGCCTGTATATTCATTGCGGCTGCGGCAGAGACTTCCTGGCTGATTCCTCCTGTGTTGCAGGTTTCTCCTTCTTTACCTTCGGCACACTGAAGAGCTTGGGCCTGACTCACGCCCCGGAGCTGCTGGGCAAGCCCTCGTCAGACAACCCGGATGTCTTGGTGCTGAAGACCCACGTCAGCCTGCTCTGCGGAGGCGTGGCTGGAGCCATCGCTCAGACCGTGTCGTGAGTGTGCTCCCCAAATCTGCATAAGATGACCCACATAATAAGCCACGCCCACTCCACGGCCATACCAATAGCAGCAGAAAGTGACCTTCATAAGCCACACCAATCACATGGCCATGTGCACTGCAGCACAGTAAGTTACATACATATCAAGCCACACCCACCCATGCAGGCCAGTACAGCATGACATGGCGACCTTTTTACAACTAGATACCCCCTGGATGTGGCCCGCCGGCGGATGCAGCTGGGTGTCATCCTGCCTGATGCTCAGAACTGCCGGTAAGTCAGGTTCTGCACGTGCCAAGACTACAGTCTAGTGTTGCATCAGCGATCTCTTCAATGACTGTTGCCATCTTTTTTTCCTTTAATACCAGCACACTGACTCAAACCCTGAGTTACGTGTACCGGCAGTATGGCCTGAAGAGAGGCCTGTATCGCGGCCTGTCTCTGAATTACATCCGCTGCGTGCCTTCCCAGGCCGTAGCCTTCACCACCTATGAGTTTATGAGGGAGATCTTGCACCTCAACTAGCCTCCATTAGAGGGTGCTGCACAGCCTCAGGACTGAGGAACCCGGAGGGCCCCGACATCTCAGCCTCATCCTGCTCCACTCTGCATGTGCTGCCCTGGCTGTGGACGCCACGGTGCCCACTGCCATGTAAAATCAAGCATGGCTGGCAGATGGGCGTATAGAGCTACGCATCTACCCATAATGCCTTGGAAGAGCCACGTGAGAATGTGACAGGTGTCGAGTGCTGAGCTGGCCAGTGGCTGTTGAGGGCTGTGTGGGTTTTCTATGACCTGTCATATTTTACAAGAAGGATTCAATGTTTTTTTTTTTTTATACAAAGAGGAAAAGCCTTTTTCCACATGCAAAAGCCAACTTCCTCTCCCGGGTCTGTTTGTGGATATACTGCCTTATTCTGTGTGCGTGTGGGTGGGACATGGCTGTAGTCACACAGACGGCCCTGAGCGGCCATATAGAACCGAACTGAGCTTGAATGTGGCTGATTCATTGATACTGCTTGTGGTTAAATTCCTCCTTTCAGTCTCCTTACAGTGATCAGTGACAGCAATTAGCTGTCAGTTGATATGTATAAACATTGAAATTCTACATGCTTCTGTGCATCATTTTCTAAGACGCGGAGCAGGTCTGACTTCCCTTGCATCAGCCCCGCAACGGCAGCACTGGGGACAGGAAGCACTTTTTTATACTGCTGGACACTTTGGTACGGCGTGAAAGAGCAAACAAACTCTGTTAATAAAGGGAGCTGCCTTTTAATCTGGTTGTGCAAAAAACCATCGCCAGAGCTGTATAAAATAACCCAGAGACTTTACTATCGGGGGAGCGTTAGTGGGATTCTGGCTGTCAAAACGCTGGCAGTGTAGAGGGAGCTGGTCATTTCAAAACTGCTTTTTAATTGGTCAGCGATTCAGCTTGACAACCAATCCCACGTTATAATTAGCACGGCAGGTATAATAAACAGTGTTACTGTGTATTTCGTGTGGTTAATATGTAACTGTTTACGGTTTTGCATATATAACTTTATGTGGGAGCCGAAGTGACCTGACCCTGCTGCTGTCTCACACCTAAATGGTCTTCAGGTCTCTTTGTATATGAGTGTAAAATGATGTAGGCAAAACTGTGCTGAGCCTTTGTAAAGCCATCCATCCGTCCATCTTTCCATCCATCCATCCATCCACCCATCCACTTATTCCAGTCAGGTATATGGGAACCTTTGTAAATATTTTCATAAGTATCTCATCTTGTTCAGAGCTCACAATGTGTTTCAGGGTCTGACTGATAACAGCTTTGTTCACAACACAGAGTGCACTCTTTCTCTATCTCATTATTGCTTTACTGCTCTGCGGAGTCACTGTACTAGAAGCTTCTCACTAGAAGTGTTAAGGCGGGTTCCTGTTTTTCGTGCTGATAGACCTCATTAACCACAGCTTATGTGCATTATGAATGCATCTGCTTAATTTCTAACACCACACTACATTTATCTACTGAAAGCACTGGAGGAGCTTTGCAAACCCAGCAGCTGAAGGGAATGAGCTGGGTCAGCTGCAGATTGTGTGCAGTTGGTGCCCGGCAGCCGCTTACAGACCCCAGTTGCTGACTCTCCAGCTTTGCATACATCTTCCTGTAGTCGTGCTGCCAAACACTGGTTGATACTGTCCCTCATTTGGCTGGGAAATTTGTTATAAATGTAATTTTTGTTTCTTTGGTCAGGCGAGTACAAAGCCACTGTGTTTGCAGGCTTCACCATCTTTTTTTTTATCCTACTCTGTATTTACTGTCATATTCTGCACAGGGGTTTTCTCAAAACTGCTGTCTTGGGAAAAGATGGCCCCAGTCAGGTGCACGCATAGTGCTGGACTGGGGTAGTCCAATCGTGAATTTTGATGAGTGCAGGGAGGGATCTCCATGATAGAATTTTATTCAACTGAGGGGGTGGTCCTCCACAATATATTCTGCTGGCTGATTTGCCAAATGCCAGTCTGGCTTTGCGCATGCTAGTCATGCACATGTAAGAGGCACATGTGCGTGTGAGGCATTCGTGAACGCCTGTGTCATCCAGCATTTCGCCATTATATAAGTGCATATCAAAATAAATACATACCTTTACTGGTTTTGCATCATTTTATCATGTTGGCAGGTGGAATGAATATCTTTGGTTGATTGTTTTTGATATGATTTATAAAGAAGTACACTTGTAGCAGTTCAGTCATGACGTTTTTTCTGTGAGCCGTAATATGTCTTTGACGGCACATTTAAATATTGTTTTAGTCAAATATCTCTAGAGTAACATTAAAAAAGTCAGTGGAGTGACCTCTGACCTCTTCTGTCATATTGTGTGCGTGTGTGGGGCATATGAACATATCGCTGATTCTGTTAGTGATTATCTCCTTCCGCGAGACCACTTTGTTTACTCATTTGCTTAGTGTAGTCTGTGCGCAGAAAAAGAGAGACTTATGTAAAAAGAGGAAGAGCCGCTCTCTCAAGAGAGGCTGCAGCCTTGAAGCAGAGTCGTAAGGAGCTCAGCTAAGGATCAAGACACTTGCAGCGCCATGCCAAGCTACACCGTCACCGTGGCCACTGGGAGCCAGTGGTTTGCCGGGACTGACGACTATGTGTACATCACACTGGTGGGCACGGACAAAGAAAGCGAGAAGACCCTACTGGACAAGCCATTGTATGATGACTTTGAACGAGGGGCGGTAAGCTTAAATTTCTTGGTAATAATTGGAGACGGGAATGCACCTGTGACGTGCCATGCTTTGGGTCAGGAATGCATTTGCACTTTATTAATATTTCTGACATTTTTATCCAAAACCACTAGCAAGTGGGTTTCGGGGATTTGAACCCAAATTGCATTTTTAGCGCAGCACTTGTTGAGCTACCTCTGTGTTACTTGCATCACATTTTACTAGCTTCTGATAGACCAGTTCAGGAATTAGACATGCTGCTCTCTACCTCCCTTCATCTACAGTATGTAAAATCGATATCCTCTTTTTGTTGAATCAGTATCAGTAGAAAACCACATTTTTTTTAAAGAGAATATACCTTATTCATTATTCATGCCATATTATTACACTGACCTTGTATGGTAAGAGTTTAACAGCAGAATCACCCCTTTTGCATGCCATAGGACTTCCCTTCATGCAGCAATATCCTTCCTGGAGTGAAATGAGCAACTTTAGTCCAGGATACTGGTGTAATTTCACTCAGAATATATACAAACAGAAATTCCACACGGACTATATGGCCTAATCTGTTTCTAAGAATAAAACATTTCAATCATCCATCCGTCGAACCATCTAAGTCAGATCTGGGCTTTTTTTTTTTTACTTGTGATCATTAAAATAGTAATAGAAAAAGTTCTGAAAAGTATTCAGTTTTATGAATAATCACAAATGCAACTGGCACATCTGTACCAGCTAACAAAAATGAGCCTCTCCAAAAAAACAAAAAGTCTTCTATCACGGCTTCCATGGGACATGAAAATAATCGACAAAAAATGGCCCCCGCTGTGTTGTGAATCTTGGATTAGGCTCTTTGCATGCTCTAGCAGCTAATCCTGCTCTTGGTCACAGCGTACGCTACTTAAAATGGTCTCTCCGCTTGCTGTTCTCCCACTGTCTGCTGATTCGGCTGTTTGTCGAATATTGTTTGCTCTAACAATGGTGTAATTCCCAACAAAGTGGGGTAACTGTAGGCGAAAGTGACCCAACAAAGTAGTGTAATTGTAGGGGTATGTAGCCCAACAAAGTGGGGTAATTATGGGGGAATGCAACACAGGAATTGCTGCAATTTATGGGCATGTGGCTTCATAGCTCAGAGCCTGGAGCCCCCAGGGAGCCCATGTGCTCAGCAGTTGTGCCCTTGGCAGGACACTACTGTCTGGAGGGGAGAAAGGGAAGGAAAAGAAGGAAAATGATGCGACTTCCTCAGCTGGTCTCTGCTTGCTAAAGTCACAGCATGCAGCAGGAAGCTGGGTGAAATTGCACTCTGCATTTACACGATTCATATCTGGAAAGTGTGTCAGATGCAAAAAGTGGGTTGTAGGATCATTTTGAGTTGGGTAGAGTGTGTGGCAAGTCATTTCAAAAATATTTTGCAGTGTGGAATGCTCTCCCAGGTCATCAGTTTTATCTCCAGCACCCGCCCACTCCCCCCAGCCCATTTTATGTATATTTGGATTATACATACAGTGCTGTGCAGTCAAAGAAAATTATGTTTAACTGATCTTTATGTGGAGGCGGCATGGTGGTGCAGTGGTTAGCACTGTTGCCTCACACCTCTGGGTTCTGGTCTCTGCCTGGGTTTCATGTGTGTGAGTTTGCATGTTCTCCCCGTGTCGTCATGGAGTTTCTTCTGGGTACTCCGGTTTCCCCCCACAGTCCAAAAACATGCTGAGGCTGATTGGAGTTGCCAAAATTGCCCATAGGTATGCATGTATGAGTGACTGGTGTGTGAGTGTGCCCTGCGATGGGCTGCCCCCCCATCCAGGGTTGTTCCCTGCCTCGTGCCCGTTG
>JABFDZ020000066.1:12903308-12937134 GCA_019775955.2 Pollimyrus isidori | reverse complement strand
GCTTCCGGGATAGGCTCCGGACCCCCCGCGACCCAGTAAGGATAAGCGGTTTGGAAAATGGATGGATGGATGGATGATCTTTATGTTGGTGTAAAACTATAGTATTTTCTCTGTTAAGCCATTTAGCCTCTCCTAATTTCCTAAAGTCACCTCAGCATTTACTGCAATTGTCTAATGTATTTTTTCTTTATTTGACCACTATTTCACCTTATTTGGCTAATCAAAACCTCATTGAATCAATCAATCAATCAATTAATCAATCAAGAAAGCTAATGGTGAAGCTTAACAAACACAATACTTTCTACCCAGAAAAATTGCTTTAAACATTTTCTTTGACTGCCAAAGACTTTTACACAATACCATATATGGTTGAAAACTGAAAAATGTGTGTCCTGAGGCTAAAATCCTGCATGGGCAGGATTTTAGGCCTGTGCTACAGCATTAATGAACCGCAGTATTATTACTGAACTTCATTACTGTGAGGGCAGCATTACAGAGGTGTATTACAGAGATACTGCACTACGGTATTATTACTGAGTTTCGCTATTAAGAGAATAAGAATTACAGATCTGTATTGCAAAGCAAATGTTCTGTCTCAAACCCCCATAGAGAACAAATTCTGACCTCAGCTCTTTGCTGTTGTTAACCAAGGTGGACTCGTATGAAGTGAATGTTAGCGAGAACCTTGGGCATATTGAGCTGGTGAAGATTGAGAAGCGGAAATACTGGATGCAGGATGACTGGTACTGCAGGTACATCACAGTGAAGACCCCTGAGGGCAGCTATGTGGAGTTCCCCTGCTACCGATGGGTGACGGATGAAAAAGAGATCATTCTGCGTGACGGTTGTGGTAAGTTTCATAGAACAAACTAGCCATGTGGCCCTCATGCTGACTCCTGCACGGGTTACCCACCCTGACCAATCCCCCTTTATTTCCTACCAGCCCACTTGCCTCAGGAAGACAAGACCCGATTGGCCAAGCAGCACCGACGCAAAGAACTGGAATTCCGGCAGAAGGTGTACAGGTGGGTCATGACCAGGTGTGGCATGAGAGAAGTGTGTCATATAAGCATAGCTAAGACATTCCTTTCTGGCATGTGCCTAGATGGAAGGAATGGCATCCTGGATTCCCAATGAGCATTGACGCCAACACACACAAGGAGCTGCCGCGCGACATACAGTTTGACAGCGAAAAGGGAGTGGACTTCATCCTGAACTACAGCAAGGCGTAAGCAAGGGGAGAAGGCAGCACGACGCAGATAGTCAGCACACACAGTGTTGGGGACGTTGTTTGCAAAAGTAACACATTAAAGACAGAAGTGGAAAGTTCAGATCCAGAAAGTACAAATCCAGACAAGGTTTTGTTTCAACCAACCAGTTAAGTATAAAGTGTCACAGTCACAGAGTAGTCAACTGGTTGGTTGAAACAAAACCTTGGTCTGGATTTGTACATTCTGGACCTCACACGTAGCATCCTCACCATCCACACTCACTGTCACTGTCTAGGAGGGACACGACCCCATGGCACATGGTGACATAGGACTGCCAAACAGGTGGACAGAAAGCAGTAGTGAAAAGTGAAAATAGGATGAGAGGATGCTTGGGAGGGTGGTAACCCACAGATTTGCTTGTATGTCTCAGGATCGAGAACCTCTACGTCAATCGCTTCATGCATATGTTCCAGTCATCGTGGAACGACTTTGCAGACTTTGAGCGCATCTTCGTGAGAATCAGCAACACCATTTCAGGTTGGCTGTTTGTCAGTAGTGAATCCTAAAAAGTTTGAGTAATGATCGATTTTCCCCCATAGGAAATAATGGAAAGCCAATGAATTAGTTCCTGGCCCGAAAAAAATGACACCGGAATATGTTTTTTTTTTTTTAGCATTTAAACACAAAATGAACCAGACAAAGCATGAAAAGCATATACTGTACTAAATACATCTAAGCACATTTATCAAAACATTAAATTTTAAAGTAAGAAAATAAATGTATCCAAACAATGTGTAAAGTTTTTTTTTAAAAAAGTGTTCTGTTCGGATTGTCCGCTCCTTCCGTGTGCCACGCCCCCTCGTTAACCCCATGTGCCCCATGTGCCAGGCTGGCACTGTAAATAAGAAGTTGTTCTTAATGCTTTGCCTGGTAAAATAAAGGTTTAAATGAATAAAAAAAATTAAATGTGGAATCCCCATGTGATCAGCTGTTTCTGGTTGCTGTCATTAGTCTTCTGTATTTCGTCCGTGTTTCAGTTTATTTCCCCAGTCCAGTCACTGTATTGTCCGTTTGCGTTTTGCCTGCCTTACCTGTAATTAAACCCCATATTTCCCAATACCCTGACGTCTGCGCCTTTGTCTCCGTCCTGTCCCTGCTGGGCACGACAATATTATTATAATGAAATGTATTAATGATTTATTATAAATATTAAATATTAAGAAATCTTTATTTTAAAATGTATTTTATCATATAATAATAATTACAATTACTGTCTCAATATATGTATTCAGCTAGTGTAAACATGCACAATGCTATTACAGCGAATGCGCGGCTGAGACTGAAGCTTTACCCTTTGTTTCCGCTGAGAGACATGCCGTGTGACTCATTTCCCCGCGCATAGGCTACAAGTTATCTTAGGTCCGGTTTGACTTATGAGATTCTGAACAAGTTCTAGGTAATTTTTTTTTCAAATTGGTTGGTTCAACTTTTAAGAAATTTGAGTTTTAATGAGTTAGAGAACTGAGGTACCACTGTACTTAATTGATGTCTATAATTTAACATTTTCTCTCCATTCAAGCTCCTTGTATTCTATTTGATCTGTGTTGCACATCTCTGGTCTTATTTTTTCACAGTATGACTTTCAATATCTATGACATTATATTGTCCACAGTTGCACAGTTGACCACCATGCATTTCACAAGAGGTTATAGTCTGATCTTCCTGCATTCCTTGAATGTAGAAATAACTCAGACCAGCAGTTGCCCCGGAATGTGTGTAAAGACCCCCCCTTAGCTAGCTGCAGTCATAACTGTCACCTTTTATAGATTGTGCTTTAAAAAACAAAAATGGCTTCTTTTTTGGGTTTGGTGCAATGGCTTTCTTCTGTGCTTCATGACAGAGTATGTGATGCACCACTGGCAGGAAGACTTCATGTTTGGCTATCAATTCCTGAATGGCTGTAACCCGGTCATAATTCAGAAGTGCACCCAGCTTCCAGACAAGTTCCCGGTCACCAATGCCATGGTGGAAGAATGCTTGGAGCGGGACCTCACTCTGGAGGAGGAGCTGAAGGTGAAAACCCGAGGTTCTACGTCACACATGGGCTGGTCTTCATGCTGATGTGCTGTAGATATGAAAGTCCATGTGGTTAACGAGTGGGCCCAATATTCTGCTGCACCCAGGCAGGTAACATTTACATCGCCGACTACGAAATGATGGAGGGAGTCTCAGCAAACGCTACAGACCCCTGCACCCTACAGTACCTGGCTGCGCCCATCTGCCTGCTTTACAAGAACATGCAGAACAAGATCCTCCCCATTGCCATTCAGGTTCGTCTCCATCACTCTGACATGTTAACATGAGCAACATGAAGAATCAAGGGCATAGGTTTAGTTTCAACACCGGTAGGGAGAAAATCAGTCTTGAATAATGGTTTGACTTCTGAGATTCAGATCAAGTTCTAGGTAATTTTTTTTTCGAATTGGTTGGTTCGACTTTTAAGAAATTTTTGTTTGAAATTCGTCAACTTGATGTTGTCAAGAACGTCGAACCAACCTATTCGATTTTTCTTTTTTACTAGAAGTCAAACCGTGGTCCATCCCCTTCAACACACTTGGCACTCTGCACCATGTTCCTACCATTCATACCCAAATCTTTGCCCTCACAAACAGTTCATTACTATGAATGCTAAGGCCATGTGTCTTCTTTGCTTCAGCTGGGTCAGACCCCTGGAGAGGATAACCCCATTTTCCTCCCCACCGATGAGAAGTATGACTGGCTATTAGCCAAGATCTGGGTGCGGTCATCCGACTTCCACGTGCACCAGACGGTGACACACCTGCTACGCACGCACCTGATCTCGGAGGTGTTCGGCATTGCCATGTTTCGCCAGCTCCCTGCCGTGCACCCCGCCTTCAAGGTGCACTATGGATGGTTCGCCACTAGTGACATCAAAATACACAGAACTTGATGTTGTCATTATATGATCCAGTCCTGACCAATCAGGAGCGCAGATGCTATGGGTGGATACTGAACGCGGCACAGCCGTGTGACGGACTTTGTCTCTCTTCTTCACAGCTGCTTATCCCCCACATCCGCTTCACGATCGCTATCAACACAAAGGCCAGAGAACAGCTCATCTGTGAATGTGGCCTCTTCGACAAGGTGGCTTGATTCCCACTAAGTTAAAATCTGCTCTGTGTTTTCTATCTGCTGATTTGGCAGCTACTCCAGCTTATGGGTTTCTCCCGCCCACTTCTGATCTTCAGGCTAATGGTACGGGTGGTGGCGGCCATGTGCAGCTGGTGCAGAAGGCAATGAAGACCTTCACATACAAGTCCCTCTGCTTCCCTGAGATCATCAAATCTCGCGGACTGGACAGTCAGGAGGAGCTGCCGTATTACTTTTATCGAGATGATGGCCTTAAAGTTTGGGAGGCAGTTAAAAGGTATGTGGTTAGAGGTCAACACACTTTAGAGAGCATTATGTGCAGCATGCAGATCTCTAAATGTGAACTATGTAATATGTAGGAGGGTCGTGTGCAACTTCAGCCACCAGTGTGTCTCCAAAATGTTTTTTGTGTCCTAAGTGTTTACAGATGACATCCTTTAAAATAGGGCTGCAACTGTTGAGTATTTTCATATTTGAATATTCGGTTTTTGCACATTACTGATTACATTTTGAAGATGCTCCCATACTTAGGAGCAGTGCCAGGAGTGCCTTCTTGACTTGTACCTGCCATCTTTTCTGTTTAATTACTTGGGTTATGTGTGTTTTACTTGCGAAAAGAGTAGTAGTATAGTTGGATCGATAACAAAATTTTGATTTCGGTACTAATACCAGCTTTGGTACCTTGGTATCAATACCAACTCAATACTGAATCGATATTGTAAAACATTTCCATTTAAATGATAAAAGGCTTTGAAATAAACTGGTTTATTAATGGATTTGAATGCTGTGTGAGTGTACCCTGTGATGGGTTGGCGCTCTCTTCTGGGTTGTTCCCTGCCTTACACCCATAGCCTGAATGGGACAAGCAGTTTCAGAAAATAGATGGGTGAATGGATTAATGAATGAAACCAACAGCAATAGCCTACAACATAGTTTTAACATTATCACTGAAATATGCATAGATCAATGAAACATTCAGTGCATAGATTGTGATACTTGATCTCATCTGTTACAGAACCTCATAGGTAGTAAACTCATGTCTGGTTTATATTTGTGCATGTTCTGTTGTTCCTTTAGCATAGCCTACTTCTTTGTCACTCATGATAAGGATATGAATGAACTTGCATCTAGGCTAAGCATGATTTTAAATAGAAACACGAAACGTAATAACCATTAAATTACATCACTGTCGTGCATCGAATATCTGTTATCATGCAAACCTGATTACCTTTAAACCCCTCGTATATATCAGGCTGAGTGAGACACAGATGCATCGCTGGTTTATACATTCACATTCTGGAGCTGTCAGGTCTGCAGATTCACCCTCATTGTTTGCTTTAAAACCAAAATAACCCATATCTCACATCTGCTGCCTTGCTTATCAGCGGACGGTGGCCAATAGTGGTTTCCGTCTTTCATCTATGTAGGTTCTTCACACAAGAGATGCATGAAATGAGTGTGACTGTGATCCTCCCCAAAGTGCCGATTCACAACATCCGCTATGCAACGTAACTTGTTTGATTTTTTTAAATGATATTGGTATATCAAACAAGGTTAGGCGGTGGTCCGATTATGAGCCACACAAGAATTTTGGTAATCAGCAAGTCATTTGGATGCAGATGATATTTTGAATATTAGTTTGGCACTACATGAAAGTTCCTCTACACCAGGTGCTTACAGGCAGCAGTGGTAAAGCTTGGGTTTTATGGAGTTCCACCACTTCAACTGGATTGACTGCCCCCGCCTCTGTGGTCTGTAGCTTTGTGTCGGACATAGTGGACATCTACTACAGCAACGACCAGGCCGTGCAGGGTGATGAGGAGATCCAGGCATTCGTGAAGGACGTGTGCAGCTTCGGCATGCAGGACCAGGACTACTGCGGTGAGTCCAGATTGGGGTAGGGGGGGGGATGATGTCGTGCTACCTTCCAGGAACCTGTCAGTTTACCCGGGTACACCGCGTGGCTCCGCTCATGGCTTTCCACCGGTCGCCACAGAGTTTCCCAAGTCCCTGCAGACCAAGGAGCAGCTGGTGGAGTACCTGACCGTGGTGATCTTCACCGCCTCCGCACAGCATGCCAGCATCAACTTTGGCCAGGTAGGAGAGCTGTTACCTCTATCCCCAGTCTAGCATGAGCTACTAGACTAGCATGTCCACACAGGAACTGACTGTTGGAGCGTAAAGAGAAGTCAGCATGGTGCTGTGCTCGAGGGCTATTTCATGGTCTTTGTAACAGGAAATACTCTTCCCTACTGAGTGCCTCCCCAAGGATATTTTTGGACACCCTTAGCAGCTATGAAGACACATTTCCTCAGTATGGTTTTTTTTGTAAACTTGCATAGTTTTAATACCAATAAGCAGGGGTTGTTTGGTTTGTGTACTCACTTTACTCCAGCCTTGCGACCTTTCAGCCTGAAATAGACTCATGGGTTTATGGGCATGACCTGCCCATAAACCTTTAATCTGACATTTAATCTTTCCGACTGAAGGAATTACTGTGCGTTGGATGACAATTTTATGCAGAATTCAGCAGAAGAATTGGTACATTGCACATACACTACCAGTCAAAAGTAGATTAATATTGAAGACTTCAAAACAGTGAAGCAACACATGTGGAATTATGCACTAAACAAATGTTAAACAAACCAAAATTTGTTTTATATTTTAGATTCTTCAAAGTAGCCACCTTTTGTGTTGATGACAGCCTTGCACACTCTTGGCATTCTCTGAGTCAGATTTACTAGGTATTGACCAGGAATATAAATATAAAACAAATTTTGGTTTGTTTGACACTTATTTGTTTACTGCATAATTCCACATGCATCACTTCATTGTTGCGAACTCTTCAATATTAATGTACGATGTAGAAAACAATAAAAATAAAGAAAAACCACTGAATGAGAAGGTGCGTACAAACTTTTGATTGGTAGCGTATTAGAGAAACACAATGCTGCATGTCTCCACAAGTTACAGCCCCCAAAGAGACCAAATTCAATGTGAAAATAGGAATACTGAACCTTGTGGGGGGGCAATGCTTGTTTATGGCTCTCTGTATAAATGTGAGAAAGGTAGAGTCTTCATATGAGCCTCTTCTGCATGTTGGAGTGCCAGTGAACTGTCCCGTCCCGTTTACCCCAGTACGACTGGTGCTCATGGATCCCAAACTCGCCACCCACAATGCGGAAGCCACCGCCAACAAATAAGGGGGAGGTCACACTGACGTTCATCATTGAAAGTCTTCCTGACCGCGGCCGTTCCTGCTGGCACCTGGGGGCAGTGTGGGCGCTCAGCCAGTTCCAGGAAAATGAGGTGAGTTAACAAGGAGAGCCTGACACCCAAACATGCTCAGGATAATCTTAGGGATGATAAATACACTCATCTAGGGGACAATCCCAGGGACAAACACGGGCACCAGGGGGACAATCCCAGGGATGAAAAATATACTCAGATGGGGGACAATATCAGGGACAAGCTCGCTCACCTGGGCAACTAGCAAGGTGACAAAATTGTAATACTTGTAATATTTCTTCTAGCTCTTTCTGGGAATGTACCCTGATGAACACTTCATTGAGAAGCAACCCAAGGCGGCCATGGAGAAGTTCCGTGCAAAGCTGAACGAAATTTCCTGCCTTGTTAAGAGCCGGAACGAAGGAAAGAAACTGCCGTACTATTACCTGTCCCCAGACCGCATCCCCAACAGTGTAGCTGTCTAGCCAGGTACCACCTGCCATAGATAAACGTGTGAGTCAGGGCTAGTGGCAGACTGTCATCAGAGTATTACCATGTGTGTATGTCTATGTGTGGCCCAAGGCAAGTTTGTATTTTACACATTAAGCTTAATATCAGCTACAGAACTACATTTTTATAGATTTTTATAGAAAGGATATTGTGAAACGCAGCTGCAAGATCACAGGAAGTGCAACAATAAATAATGGTTCACTAAGGAAGCGTTGTGTAATGAGACTCTGCTTCTGTGTGACATTGCGTTCCGGGCATGACGGGCAGCCGGACGCCTAGAACCCAGCCGTCTGAGAGCCATATCCTGACACATGGACAGAAATGCCCTTTCCAGGCCTTCACCCAGATAACACTGTCGGGTCCTCAGTCTACAAAAACTCAATGGGAAGCAAACCAAGGTGATGAACTTTTGCCTTCAACCACAGAGGAAGCGGGAAGAATCAGTGTGAGAGATAGAACCCAAAAGAAGTTTCTCAGATACTGTTAGTCTAAACATTTTTCAGGTTATTGAGCAGCTACAGATTTTGCAGATATCCCTCTCCTCCATCATCATCATCCCCCCTTGCTTCTTCTGGTGAGAATTACAGTAGCAGCATGCCAAACAGGGCATGCTATAGGTGCAATTTCCCCTTAGACACCCCAAACCATCTGTGAGACATCATCCCTCCAGCATGTCCTGGGTGATTCTGGGGGCTCCCCCTAGTGGCCCGTGTCTGGAACAGCTCTGCAGAGAGCAGCCTACGGGGGATCTTTATAACACGCCCAAACCACCTCAGCTGACTGCTCTCTATTCAAAGGACTAGCGGCTCAATCTGGAACGTCAAACTCCTCACCATATCACAAAGAGCCCATAAACCCTGCAAAGAACCCTCAAAGACTAATACATGCATAACAAAGATGAGAAAACTAAATAGAGAACAGGTGTTAATATTAAACTTTATTACATTTTGAAAATAACGCCAACATGAATATTTTAAATAGCACTCAACTCAAACACAAAGGACTCAAAGTCACAAAGTAAAGTTACAGAGTGTGGAACAGTATCAGTACAGTAATAAGAGCTAACAGGGTCGGATGATTGACATTTCAGTCACACACATACACAGCCTCGTATGAAAGAGACAGAATTATTAACCATAGGAAAGGCTTGGAAAGCTGTCTAAAAGGTCACCGGGCACAGAGGCTTCGCTTGCATTAAGTAAATATGAATGGTTACTTTGGAAATTACTTTACTAAAAGGTACAAGTCCTATGAAAACAAGCCAAACGGTACATCTGGCTCCACCACATGGCCAGGATTCCTAGATGTGAAACTGTTTCACTGCCTCTGGCCACTTCAGAGCCTTCCAACAACACAAGGAGCCCTGCTCCTCGGTCATTATCAAAAGCCTCGACTACCACTTCACAAGACTGACATTTACCAGAGGGCACAGAGAACCAAACACCCTAACAGCACACAGTCTGTAGGTTAGTGGTCACACTTACTGGGTTATGGTGATTGTGTCCCAAAACCAGATTTTTCTCAAATACTGATTTACAATAAAAGCAGTTTTTTTCTCTCTCTCTCTCTTTTTTTTTTTTTTTTTAAACTGATTGACAATTTATACCGGCACGCCATAACAATATTCCTCAACAGATGGCAGCATTGTTCTCTTGCCTGAAATGGTCCTCAGTGCAACAGCAGGTAAGGCAACATGAAAATGCAGAGAAAACCACTCTGCTTAGTGTTAGGGTTACGCTTGCTACAAATAGAGCCCCCTGTATTATGGAGACTGATCTCATTAAAACACTGCTTCTGGAGAGCGCTCATCTAGTATGGGCTCTCTGGCTACAACCTCCGGAGAGGAAGGCTGTACACTCAGACTTCCACCCAGAGACGGCCAAAGGCTACACCATCTGCTCCACACAAGGCCTGACAGCCTGGGCACAGAGTACAACAGCAGGGACTAAAGACGAAGAACAATACAGGGCAACAGCTGCTGGCTCACTGGCTTATCAAGGTCATGTCAGATGCAGTCAGACAACAGGCCTGCAGGGGTCATTACAGATGAATTATGGGAAATGACTTAGCAACATTAAAATCAATAGGCTTACAAATACACAAACTAGATAAGCAGAATGAAGAACAGATCTTCAACAACATACTCACGATTAAAAATAGACAAACGCACAGAAGTCAAAGGTTACAGGTGTCCTATGTCCTACAGCAGACAACCAGCTCAGCCGAGGTTTGTCTCACCCTCACTGCAGGAAACGTCCTTCTTTATGGAAAGTGTGTGTAAAATCTGTCACGCCCTCAAGCAAAAGACAAAATCTGATTGGTTCCAAGTGGTCAAAATACACCATGATATAAATATGTAACAAATACAAAAATCATTCTTGGACCCAGGTATTTTCAGGTACAACTCCCACTATTTTTGAAAACTCGAACCAGCACTTCTGGACTAATTTGTTGTTCTTAATCCCTTCTCTGACAAAGACCTATGTCTGGGATACAAAAGCCATAGAAAACAGGAATATTTCAGCTGAACTTCAAGTTTTCCTCTTTAAATTACACACACGTTATAAAGCAATTTATATAAAAAGTGCATGAGCAGATGAGGGATGTGTAGTGCTGGGATCACGGGACTCCGCTCACGGCCTGGTCCTCACACACATGCCCATGGCCAGAAGTCCCCACCACAGTGCTACCACTGACCACTGCAGTACAGTTCCAGCAGGGGGAGCTGCAGAATGCCACTCAGATGTGCAGGATTTCCACACTGTAGTCCTCCGTCTCCGTGTACTGGGACGAGTTTGTGTCAGGGGGCAGGGGTGCCAAGGCCTCCTTGTCACAGAGAGGCTCGCTGGGCGCTGGCTTCTGGAATACGATGTTCCTGGGCACCTGTGGCCGATTCTGCACATATATCACTCGGTTGTAGGCCTTAAGTCGACGCCACAGCTGTACATAGACCTTGCACTGCACGTACATGAAGACAAGTCCACCCGTGAAGCCGATCGCTACCACCACCAGCTTGGTCCAGAAGGGCCACTCCAGGATCCCTGTAAGCAGAATCCATAACAAACAGGTCACAATGTGTAGCATTCAAGGTCAAATGCTACAAGAAGGACAACACTGGGACAAAATTTAGAAGCTACATTTGATTTAGTCAGATTCCCAAGATGCACAGCCTTCCAGTTCTGCATCACATGGTCAGGGTAATGGACAAGGTTTGATGTTCCTGAGTCACTTCACCACCCAGCCCCTCTAATTTTCCACCAAAATCACAGAGTGCCATGCAGAAGGGCCAGCTGGACCACTGATTCACACCAATTGCATGCAAGCAGCAGCCTGGCAGAGCTGCAGAGGTGCCCTGGCTGTTGAAAAAACTGCTTTCAGGAAAGGTTTGCACTGCTATCGACATCTGCACTGCATAAATAACAGTTCCAGCTGTTACAGAAACAGCCCAGCCTGATAGGCAGGGGCTGAACTCATTGGCCATCAGGAGGCAGCGTGACACACGTGGAGTTTACAGGGACCCAGAGAGCATGTGATATGGCATTCTAACAAATGACATGCAATGAGAAGAGGCCTTTACCTGGAATTCTTCTGGCTGCATGGTCAAAAAAAGGTCAAGCTTAATATATTACTGAAAGATAGTTTATATAGTTTATATAAAGAAGGTGATCTACAGCAGGCAGACATTAGATATGGCAGTCCCCAGATTTGAACAGAGAAGCAGGCAATATGTGATATTGCGATGAATATATGAGAGGGGCTCCTGTTACAGGCAGCAGCCAGGGGGTGCTGAGGTGGGCTGGCCTCAGAGTGAGAATGAGAGATGGTTGGTGGACGGCGTGCCGGAGGCCTGACCTGTTTTGATCTCGTCGGCGGTGCGGTCGATGAGCACGTACAGGGACCACACCACGCAGGTTATGGCGATGATGTGGAAAGTGACGGAACACACGATCTTCCGCCGCTCGCTGGGCGCCATCTGCAGCTTCTCCCACTGCAGACAGAAGCGGATGCCCGTGCTCAGGTCACACCACGACCAGCCAATCCCTACGCGCCAGGGTATCCCCAGAGCGCCCCCCCACCCAATCCAGTGGTATGGCTCAAAATGTGGGCCCCTTCCCTTAAACACTAAGAGAGTTTTTCATTGCAGGTGAGGCTAAATAAAAGCTGACTGTATGGAGTTATTCGCCAGGCACCCCCCCTAGCTGACTGTCTGGCCCCACCCTTCGGGGAGAATCCTCACCTTACTGAGAGGCTTCAGCTTGGTCTCCATGACAAAGTGGTACTTGCAGAGCTCACAGCAGCGCGTGTCTGAGCTCTTGATCCACTGCTGCAGACAGGCCTGGTGCACGAAGCGCAGGCTGCCAGTGCAGAGGCAGGGGCTGATCAGCGGGCTGTCCTCATCGCCGTCACAGTGGCAGATCCTGCTCGGGGTGGGGGGAGGTATTAGCGGCAGGCTGTGCAGTTCAGACTCATGATGCCCTACAGTGCCCACCAGTCGCAGAGAAGTGTAATGCTGCAGAACTGCCAAAAGAAGCTTGCTGCACCGGTGTGGTAAGGGCAGCTTAACAGAGACATCATCAAGAGTAAAAATCACTTTAAAAGATATAAGACCATCAATTCCCTCTGTCTTCCCTCCCCTGTCATGAATGTTGCACTGGTTTCAGGAGGAATGTTACTTTATTGCACTGGGTACTGTACATTGCAGAGATCACTATAGTGCTTTACTTGACTTGACACTTGCTGAGGAGAGCAGATGTCATCAGCTTTCATGGTTAGGATCCACAAAGTCACTATAGACTACCCTAATAGAGGAGGAGGATCAAGCAGGAGGAGAAGCAAAAGGTCACTCAGAAAGCAGGAGATCACCCTAGGGGAGGAGGTTAAGTAGGAGGCCTCCCTGCGAGAGTGCGAGGTCAAGCAGGGGTTCACCCAGAGAAAGGAGGAGGTCACCCTGAGAGAACGAGAGGTCAAGCAGGGGGTCACCAGATATAGGAGGAGGTCAAACAAGAGGTCACCCAGAGAGAGCAGAAAGCCACCCTGAAATAGGGAGAGGTTACTCAGAGAGGAGGAGGTTCAAGTAGGGGGTCATCCTAAGAGAGGCGGTGCAGCAAAAGGTTACTCTGAGACAGCAAGTAAACTAGAAGAATAGCAGCCAACATCGGATAAGCTGGAGCAGCTGCATGGTCCAGAGACAGCTTAGGGGTAGAGGTCCCCCAAAAAGCAGATCTGCACACCTATCAGAAGGTGCCTGCAAGACTGGAGTAATGTGCAGGTTAGGTGTCATTCACTCTGCACAGGGGCTCCACATGGAGGTCACGTAAGTGGGGGGACAGACCACCCCTCATCACTCAGAGGGGCAGAACAGGGTCATGTTTATATGCAATGAGCAGCAAAATATACTAAAAAGCAAACTTCACACTTTAAGACAAACAGGCAGAGGAGGCAGGAGACAGGAGGAGATGGGGAAGCCATAGCAAGACGCAGGGAGCAGGATGCAGGGGCGGCACAGAGCAGAGCACCAACCTGCAGCAATCAGCTGACAGCGAATAGGGAGAGAGTGGGACAGTTTTGTCTGATGGGGCGGAGGAGCAGCGGTCCAGATCACTGTCCCCCTCTGGGGAGCAAAGAGGAGCCACCGGGGGCCACACGGGCCGCTCAAGGGACGCCTCATCGTCACTGGGCGGCTCGCTGACCCCCAGGATGCAGCTTGAGGACTTGGAGACGTGCAGACCGCATGCAAAGCTGCCAAGGCTTCCCACGTTGGGGGGGTGGCGCACGGGGGCAAGTATCCCCGTCAGCCCACCGATCAGCTTGCAGGCGTCGGAGAGCAGGGGGGCGAGGGCAGGCGGCGCCAGCTCGCCATCGGAGCTCGGCCTGTCGATAAAGCGAAGCCCGTGGGAGAGGCTGCCTGGCCGGGGGCCCACGTCGTCCAGCGAGCGGGAGGAACGCAGCGGGCCACCCGCCCACAGCAGCGAGAGCCAGTCAGGGCTCAAAGGGGAAGAGGCCAGGCACAGAGCGGTCACCGGGGGTCCCCCGCAGGGAGGGAGCACCACCGCAGTCTGCAGCGGCTGCTGGGGGCCCGCACGCACTGCCGTCGCATGAGAGCTGCATGCAGGAGGGGGCCAATCGGATGCGAGAAAAAGGGGGGGGAAAGAAAATGAAGGCAAAAGACAGACAGGCAGGACAAAGGCAGAGCGACAGGGCCGGCGGACATGCTGGGTGGCCACATCTGGCATCCGGGAAGCAGGCGGAGCGGCCTGTTCCAACGCACCTGCAGATGTCCTGGATGGACGGCGTGACGGAGGTCCTAGGCAGGTTGCAGGGCACGTTGGCAGAGGTGGGACTTCCTGCCTGAAAGCCAATCAAACAATGATTCTGGTGAATAAAGATCTGTGGTCATCATCTGATGGAGAAGCGTGGTACTTAATTTTTGCTGACTATTCCAAAAGCCTTTTTGAATGCAACTAACTGAGGCTCAGCTGACCAAACGCTGCTTAGCTTTGCCAGGCAGGAACATGCCTGAATTCCACAAAGACTTACAGAGAGCCCTCTGCTGTCCTTCAACCCCCAGAGCTGGGGTGAGGTGCACACAGACACAGGTCTCCACCTAGGACTAACTGGGGGTTCGGCTGCATGCACCCCCCCCGTGAGGAGGGACTGGAAACAGCATGTTTCACTTCCCCATTATTGGCAGTGTTCATTAGCCATATGTGAAGTCCATTTGACACACTGCCACACTGCCCCCTGCTGGCAGACAGCTCTGAAACTGAACAGGCACGAAGTCTCCTTTTTTCACTACGGCAACCCTGCATAGCGAAGTGAGGTGTGGGAATGGGACTGGCAGGCACACCCAGCAGGCCGGCACCCTGCACTCCACCCTGCACTGCGGGGCCAGGAGCACAACAGCCTGGGGAAACCCGCAGCCGGTTACCCAAAACGGGGGTGGTCCGTCATCATGAGGGCTGGGGTGCTTCCCAGGGGCCCGGGGGCCAATGGCTCTACAATGGTACTTCAGTGACACTGGACTAACCTGCTCTTCGCGTTCCTGTAGCCGTTATAGCTCTTAATGCAAACAACTTAGTGAAGCATGATCAATTTCACATGGGGGTGTGTTCAGTGAGGCTCTCTGGTTCACGGGGAGATTTCTTCAGCTTGCTGCTCAGCCGTGTGAGGAACAGTGAGGCCTGATGGGAGACAGTATTATACCTAACTGCCTGTCTGCATCTACGCCAAAGCCAACAGTCAGCAGTGAGCTGCAGCTCTGACCTGCAGCTCACCCCAGTGGCACTAGGGGCACTAGAGCGAGAGCACCTTCTCTCATCATGGCCCTCAAGTCAAAAGCATGGTGATGCTGCAACAGAGAGAGGAGCTGCCACAAAGTTCAGGCAGATCATCCAGCCACTAACACTTAACTAAACTAGGTTTATATAAACTATCAGTAATATATTAACACTAATACTTACTGGCTTTTTTATTAGCAGTTTTATAAAGTGATCAGAATGTCTAAGGTGAGCAGTGACAGTAAGGATTTGGTAACATGGTACACTGGCATGCAGTGTCTCTGGGAGACAGAGCAGCATGTTCAGTGGTGACTTGCTCGCACATAGGGGCCATTTTCACGAGCTCACACCCCAACAGAAAGTGACAACTCCACCTTCCGCCTGTTAGTAAGCGTCAAACACACCCAGCACATGCCCTGCTGCTGTCCAGAGCTGAAGGCCGACCTCGCTGATCTCACCAGACTGAGGTGGAGAAGCTGTCTTACTTAGACAGATGGCAGGTGGTAACAGACGGCCGACGTTATCTTCCCGAGCTGACAGAGATAAGCGGAGTGCAGAGGGCAATTAAAAGGACACACTCAGGTCACAACACCTAACTCAGACGGCACTGAAGCCTCTGGCCCAAGCTTCCTGCAAAACTGGCACTAAGCTGTTTAACGGGGTAACAATGGCATGATGGTATATCCCTGCCCCACTCTCAGCAGGCTGACAGGGGCACACACAGCAGAGCCTGATGAGAAACAGGGTGCTAAAGTCATTCACATCATTATGTCTTATTATTGTGTACTTGTCATTGAACATTTAATTGAAGTTATAGTAATATCTATTTCTTTTAGTAATAATATGTAGCTCAAGACCCCTATGTTGATTGTGTTGGTGCGACTGACTGTGTGTAATATTTTTTTGGAAGAAGTTGAACGGTAGGGAGGGTTATAGATACATGGAGCGAATCAGTTTCTGACCATGAACCACTTCTCATTTTAAGATGATGCTGCAAAGAAAAGTGTATTTTACTTGCACTTGTTCCATTGTGCCACTCTGCATCTGCGTCTGTCACTCCGCTCGGACACTTTAAGGAACGGCGGAGATACTGGATCTGAGGCCATAACACAGGGCGCTGGGATGGACTCTGAGAAGGTCTGACAGCTGTGACATGGCAGCAGCTTGGACCCTCATGCGGCGGCTCTGCGGTCTGGGCCAGACGCTGCCCTTCGCCAAACTCGCCTACTTCCTGCATTCCCAAGCAGGGGGTGTCGCATTACACCCCCCCCAGGATATGATAGAAACCAGATCTGCACTCATCTGCCCCCTCCGAACACATCCAGGAAAAAGTCCTATTGCAACCCCTAGTCCCTCCTGCTTCATTAATGGGACTTTGAAAGCAGGGCAGTCGGAAGAACACAGACCAATCTCTGTGAGGGGGACAGATAGACTAATAGAGGTCTCTAAAAAAAAAAAAAAAAAAAAACACTGGTAGTGCAGGTGTGCAAGAGTCACATCAGTAGCAAAATGTAGACTTTAAACACCAACTTCTGTACGTTGGTATCCATGCCAAATCAAAATTAAATTGATACTATATGAAACCTTTCCTAAAGCGCTGATTCGAAAGGCCCATTATGTGATGTAACTTTTTGCCATTGGTTTATGGAACAATGTTAGCGTATATCCTGTAGTAGACTGGCATCCCGTCCAGAGTGCAGCATAAGCTCCAGGCCCCCCCGGTGAACCCCCAGCCAGGAAGAGCAAACGGAAGTAGCTGTATGGTTCCTCTCCTTCCAACAAACACAGAACATGATCTCAACAGAGTGAAGTGCCACCTATTGGAGAGAAGAGGTATTGCTGGTACTACCCCAGGAGACTCCTACGAAGCCTTCCTGGAAAGCAGACCCTAATTCAGAATCCTGAAGTCCTCTCCTCTCTGGAGGTGCCAAATGCACCCGTCTATCTTAACCACAGTTTGCACACAGAAAGCACCAGCGAACAGGCTAGTATAGCAGGTGCCATGACAGTAACATGGCCGTGAGGATGGCCAGAACCTCTGCGTTGAATTCACATGAGAAATGAAAGCCAACCTTTGAGCCTGAACATCTCCACGCGACAAAGGGCCACTTGTGTGTGGAGATGAAGGTTAGGCTCTGCCTGGAATTGGTAAATGATTGGCTGAAGTGTGCGTGCCAGCAACCTCTGGCATCACGACAGCTGGGCCCAGAGGGAATAAAAAGAGGAGCTTGTGTTTTCTCTTGATAGGAAAAGGGGACTGGGGTCCCCAAATGCACCTCACGGTGGCTGCAGCTGGAGAGGGAACGCTTTGTTGTGCTGAGGCACTCACACAGCCAGTCTGTGCTCGGGTTCCTGCAAGCCACAGAAGATCACATCACCAGTGAGAGGGACGTAACACGACGACTCTAACCTGTACACCGCTGTCTATTTACAGTCCAGCCACACTGCGGTAACATACCTCAGTATTTTCAGTCACCCTGCTCAGCAAACTGTATCGTGAAGAGCCCCCCCCACCCACAAACCCGCCGACTGGAATCTTCTTTCTGCTTTTGAATAGACCTGTATACTGCAGTGTATACAGTGTGTGGCTCAGTGCGCTAAGCTTCTGTGTCCTTCAATAAGGCCCTTAACCCACAGCTCCCTGGGCGCTGCAATGAGGGGCTGCCCTTTGCGGCCAGCATGCTCTCACATACAGAGAGCAAGTTGAGGGAGACAGAGAGAATTTGCTCACTAGGATTAATAAAGTATTAATTATTATTATTATTATTATTATTATTATTATCACTCTTAGTGTCTGCATTAGCATAATCAAAGAACAGTTAGGCGGCGCCCAAATCTGCATGGCGCCTGGTGTTTCACAGAGTTCAGGGAAACTTGGCACTTGGCACAGGCACAGCAGTGGCTCAGAGTGCGATGTTAGCACAAGGGTATGGTGACGGGAGAAAAAGCTCCTCAAGCCAGCTCAGTATGTGCAGACCACACTCCACGCCCAAAGACAGCTTAGGAGACAAAGGGAAGCTCTCATATTACCCACAACACATAAGCTCTGACAGATTTTAACCGTATTCCATCTGTGGGGACTCTCTGCTGATAACTATTCCCATAGCTAATTTACAAACTGAGCTGTTATTTCTGTTACAGATGTGAAGGTGCAAGGCCAATAAAATAAATAAATTACAGTGAAGTATGACAGCTTGATCAATGTTAGCTACTAATAGACAGCAGTCCTCAACCTACATCACTGGTAAACATCCAGGTCCGGTAATGTGCAGGTTGGCGACTGCAGTGTGCCTGAATGCATGCATACTGTTCTCACGCATACATATAGTACATACTACGTTAACGGTCAAGTGATTTTGGATGCACCCTATGTTTGCTATTCAGCTGAGCTGGAGACTGGCAGATATGAGCGGTCACATCTCGCACGAGGTGGACGATTGCAGGTGGCCGTTGGGTGGAGTCAGAAACCTCCCACTGAGACAGACCCCCCCCCCTGCTCCCACCTGCCGGTCGCGGTCCTTGGTCTTGCTGCTCCCTGACAGGCGGGAGGAAGTGACATCGCGGGGGATGACGGAGGCGTGGTGCAGCGGCATGATCATCTCAGCTGATCCGGGGGAGGGAGGGGGGGCTCACACACAGGGCAGCCGTCCCTGTGCCACCCGCATGCCGCACTGAGGCACTTGGCGCCGATCTGCAGGGGTACATACGGTGCGGTTAGCCGCGGGCCGGCCGGGGAGAGAGCAGTCACAGCTAGACAGTACGCCTCCATCACACACTTGTGTGGTTTTACACTTTGACCTTACGAAAGGGTCTTGGGAATCACCTTTTGGATTCAGTGCTGTCACACACATGGTGCCTGGTTAAAGCCACAGGAAACCAATAAGTGACTAGTGAGAAATGGATAACACCACTGGGTGAAATGAGCGCTGCACAATATATCACACGACATAGCAGTACTGGCCAACAGGCATTCGAAAAACATCACATCAGTGTCATTGCGACGTCAGTCTTGCCCAATATGGACGGCCTATATTTAAACTTTATCGACGTTCAATGTTAGCAACATCAGAGCTGAAGACACAAGAACTAAAATAGTATAGATGATTGCGCAGCAATTTCCCGCAAGAGATTTCACCATGATCAGCACTTGCCAGTTTTAATAAGGGACGCTACACCAAAGGTAAGTGGGTTATTGCTATCGGTGCTTTTAGATAAAACTTTTCAGCTATATGTACTGCGAGAATTTTCAGTAATCATGAAGCTTCAGTGGCACAGAAGAGGAAACGGAGGCCATACATGAAGGGAAGTGACAGCCATCCTATTTAGACCAGGGGCCACCAACCTTTTTGAAGCTGAGAGCTACTTCACAGGTACTGAGCCATATGAAGGGCTACCAGTCTGAAATGCCTCCTAAACTTATCTAAACTTCATGTTTAATAAACGTGTTGTAAATGCTTTTTTTTTAGATATTGCCATTTTCAAATCTATATAAATGCAAATAATGATTAAAGAAGAATAGCAGCAGGATAAAATTTAATTTTAGACGCTGCTCAATGGCGAGTTGTGCTATTTTTAGAACAGGTCCGCGGGGCGACTCATGTGATCCTTAGGGGCACCATGTTGGTGACCCCTGTTTTAGAGACAGGCTGTTTCCCTTCTCTCATGCTCTCCATGAAGACACGCACACATGTATAATGTTGAAAGCAAGCTTGAGGTCTAAGGGTCGAGCTACTTATAAAGCATCTCCGGAGCACTTTGGGGGGTTAAGTGTCTTGCTCAAGGGCTCAACAGAGATGTGATTAGTCTGCTGAAGCTGGAGCTCCAACTAGTGACCTTCCAATCACAGGCACCGAGGCTTAACCCGCTGGACCACAAACCGCCCCCACAGTCTGGCCGTTCTGGATGGCAGCCTTAGCACAAGGAGAGCCTTCAGGGGTTCCTCTAAGGGGTTCCTCCAAAAAGAGGGATGCGCTTTTACACTCCGCTGGCCTTGCCTGGAGGACAACCACACGCAGCATTGCCCTGCCATCACCTGCCTACATTCACAATTCAACGGGTCGGTTTAAGCAACTTAAGACATTTTGATGGATTTGAATAGCTTTTGCAACTCGCCGTGAAACACATATAGGTGAAAGCAAAGCTTAGAGTCCAAGAGAAGGGTCAGCCATTTATCCTGTGACCCTGGAGCAGATTTCAAGGTCAAGGGTCTTTGCCCGAGTCCCATGCGTGACACGATAGCTGGAATTATGCTACGTCATGTCTGCAGCAGGTTTGAGACGGGAGGTGCAAAATATGGAACCACAGCAAAAACTTGCAGAGCAAAGGAGGCCATAAAGGCTGACTAGGCCAATAACAGCATGGCTCATCGGGCCAAGCACGGCATGCATTAGGGATCATTCAGCTCAAGGAAGGCCTGCGTGATAAGTCAGTCATACAAAAACTGAGACAGCAACAAAAACAGTAACATTAACAATGCCCACAGCTGGCCCAATAGGCCAACACTCTGCACTGCCTCAGAAAGGGGGCCTCCTCTTTAACTCAACATGCAGATGCCTATGCTCCTGTGAGGTGCTCATTTCTGGTGGGCAAGACCATGTGACTGAGGGCATGATGCCCCAGTGATTACAGGACCATCCACATTTGGCTCTAGCCAGCACACACGGCCATGACCACAGTGGCTAGCAGTTCTAAATGTTGAATATAGGCCTCCAGAAGGAATTGGGAATAAGCTCCTTAGAACAGCATTCAAATTACATGACTCCCCACCTTCTCAAAGCATCTACACTTATTTCCGTTTCTGTGTTATGTACTGAGTGACTCTTTAAAAGCAGAAGAGAAGCAGGACAGCATTGGTGGGTTATTGGTCATTTACACCAAATATTGTTATCAATATAACCAGGAGAAGGAAGTGTTTTGTGGCAAGTAACAATCCGTATTCGCAAAACTTTGTACAAATACTGACAACGACAAGCTCATTCAAGCATGGTTTAAGCAGAACAATCCATGCAACAATAACATTTATATGCCTTCCATCTTCCATTTTAGTGTGAAAGAACAAAGATGATGACTGAAATGTCAGTAAAGCACTCACAGAAGAAAAGAAAACTCATGCAAGATTCAGCCTGTAGCGCTTAAAAGTTATTGAATTTTCAGAAATATAGAGATGCAAGTAAAAGGGTATCCATTACAACTGAGGAACAAAAATAATTCCATCTGCTCAATTTCCGGTCCGCGATATTCAGGTTTGATGAACTCCCCCAATAATGCATTGTTAGCCATAGATACGCCCCATTTAGCCTCTCGAAGTAGCCTAGCCTGTCTTTGTCATCACTTTAACAAATTATTTTGCATACTTTCTCTATGTCAAAATAATTGCTGCTAAAACAAAGGTCATAGCCTCATCACCTTACATAAGATACATAACCATAAAATATTTTCTGCAGGCGTACTTTCTGTGTTGTAAGTATAGCTGAACAATACTGAAAAAAGTTCACAGAGCAGTATTTAAAGGTTTTGCAATGTTTAAGAGTTCAACATTATACAGCCAAATACAACATATCTACCAACAAAGCCTGTTAAATAAGTTGGTGGCATTGCTGGTGTACTGACAAATCACTTGCTTTTGCTCAATACTGTCTCTAAAGAATACAAAATATTTCCATATGGCACAAGATCAATATAGTTTCATGACCACTTCCTGCTCACTTTTCTTCTCTTCACTTGGCGTATTGATGGTGTGAAGTGAACACAGCAGATTATCGTAGCCCTTGCGAAATGATAACTGCATGTGCATGAAATGCCATGACAATACTAACACCTTCTGTGTGCACCGCTTTTCAGCAGATGCTCTGGTTTACTTCCATTCTCCAGAAACATGCAAGTTAAATGCTGTGACTGAATGGGCACTTTACAATATTTCTTTGGTTCCTGCCTCACACTAATTGCTATGTATTTATTGTACTCTTATGTGTTAAATACGATGATGATGATGATGATGATGATGATGATGATGATGAAAAACCCTTTATTGCTCTTGCAATATACCATGTCACTAGTCACAAGTATCAGAGAAAAGCAGGCCATCAACCCGACCATATATTATAGGGGATAGACAGGTCAGAAAGACAGGGGATATAGGAAAAACAGAGAAACAGAATTACATGAGGAAAGAGGGGGGGAATAAAAAAACAGCCCCCAGACTGTACTCCAGTAGGGAGTATAATGTAGGAACTGAAAAAAAACACCGCAGCAACATAAGACCATGATCACTACACCTCACAACATAAAAACTCGTGACTTGCAACAGGGGAGGGAAATGGGGATGAAGAGGTAGCCCAACATACACAAAACATCTGTCCGGTCCTGCAGCCAACCAGTGTTGGACACACAGACCCAGCTTGTTCACGCCGGGGTTATGAAGCGACGGAGGAGTGGGATGGGGTAAGGGAGTCCTTGGGCTTGGGGGAGATAAATATAAATATAAACAATTATTTAAACTGTCAAATTAATCGGTAGATTACTCAATTATTGAAATAACTGATAGTGACAGCCCTAATATGAAGCACCTCTAGTAGAGTATACCGTACAAAAACCCCAGTGCTACCCAAGAAGATTCCATACTCTATGTCGTTGCACTGTGTGCAGCATCCTAAGTGAGCACCGCCTCACAACTTCCGTCACAATGCATTGGGAACCACTTTTGGTGGGGTGGAATACCTCTGAACCACTGAAGCTTCTGCTTAGTGGAGTTCCTCAACTTTATATTCCTGATCTCCCAGACTATGGAGTAGTCAAAGTAGTGACTATTAGCAGATACCACACAGACCTGTAGAGTACATTAGCACTGAAGGTTGGCCCTCACTTTGACATTCATACAGATGGATGCGTTTCCTATTACTGAACAGTAAGACCTTTGGATCACAAATATATGTCTATAAGCTCCACACCCACAGAGCAGTTCATACACGGCCACAAAGCTGTGAACAGAAACATGAAGAGTGCGCTGACCCCGTCACCCTCGATCAGATAGCTGCGGGACCAACTGGGTCACAGGAAAACTGGCCCCTCACTGAAGGGGAGGACAAACACACAGCCAAATTAATAGGAAAATACCACTGCACAACAAAAGTGGGTGAGACACAGAGGGAAAGCTCACCTCGACAAAGCGTGAGAGGGAGAGACAGCTCTCCTTATCAAAGCAAAGTGAGACGCAGACAGGCAGTTCTCGCCATTTAGATTAGGACACCTGTAATTCCATGGGGTATGTAAGAGCAGGACTATCAGCATGACACAAACACCACACATAATTCTGATACCCAACTCACACACTGTACTTAAGTAGCTTTATAAAACAAGATCCACACACACCATAGGTACAACAACTAAAATGTGATTCTATTAGTTATACTTACAGTTTGAAATTTCTGAACGTGATTTTAGACAGTTCAAACAGTAACATATTCAGGAAGTCTTATATTAAGATGCTAGATTATTACCCAGCTCTCACTGTTCTAATTTTTGTTTTATGCTCAGAGACATCTCCATTCACTTCATTAACCTGACAAAACTGTCATATAATGTGCATCCCGTAACGTTTCTTGTTTTTGAACTCGACGTTTATACATATAACTGTCAAGCATGATGTAAAAGACCTTAAAGAAAGACAAATTCATTAAAACAAACCCAAATTGCATTTTGAAGACAAACGCGTAGTGTTCTGCAATCTAAGTTCAGACGACATAATAAAAGGAATTTGCAGTACAGTAGTTAAATTCTGTGTGATGGCCACTGTGAAGCGGAGGTACCGGGATGAGCTGGCGGAGAGCGGGCCCTGCATCACGGTTTAGCCAGAACTGACAGTAGCTCCCCCAGCTTACTCTACACCGCCTCCCCGGCCCCTGCGTTACCCAACACCACCTCCTCCCAGCCTTATAATAATGTCATTATGGGGCTTACTCTCAAGGCAGGGGAAGAGGAGACAGCAGGGGTTCGCTCCCACACACCACGCAATTCAGCGACTCCGACGGCTTATGAGCACGGATTTATCGACAGAGGCAGAAAAGGTGACTTACCTGCGGTCCGGAGGCCGAGGCTGATCGGTGTTTGTTTCAGGAAGCCATCGAACAGCTGGCGTCGCCACTTCCGCGTCGAGGTGGAAAGCGCATGCGCGTTCCGCTCCGTACGCCCACACGTGTCAAGCTGTATCTAAAGCACCTCACTTGTTGTATAGGCGATCTTAGTAACTATGGATTGGTTTTGGTGATTATGTGCTGGTTATATATATCACTACACCCCTCCTGAATAAAGCTGAAGATGAACATATCAACTGACGTAGTTTGATTCTAAAATATGTTGACGTGTATAGTTTTAACCACTGAAAATAAAACTAAAATATCGCGGCATACTGAACAAGTTACCCCACGTGCAATTCACTGTCAGCGTAAAACTGCCGATCAAACTCCCCAATAACTCCAAGATTCCACTGTAAAAGCACGATATTCCAGCATTGGCAATATGCGAAACAGTAGACTGGCTGTGTTCCCAGAATGCACAGTTCATACAAACATTTACTATTTAACGAGACTTCTCCCATTGAAAGCAGAGGCATACCAGAAATCCCTGCATTGCTTGGAGGTTTGGAATGCCATCAGGCACCTTGTTATGTGTGAAGTGTCGCAGCTGCATGGGGTTTTGGTTATATGAATCACGCTTCGCTGTGGGAGGTAGCGTGTCACTGGTGCCAAAAAGAACTCGCGCACAATAATATGTACATCGACACAATGCATATGGGCTGTATCACACATACTTAGAAAAACAGCCTGTACCGTAAAGCTAACAGTGACAGAATACATGGTGTAAAATACACTTTAACATTGCACTTCCAATTCTCTCCCTTAAAGAGCCCTAACCAATAGCCCTAATCACAACCAGGATTGATACTCTTCATAGGCCTGGATCTACATGCTGAGATAGATATAGAATACCAGGGTTGCCAACTTTGGTTAGCTGGCTGGCGTGAGAATTTTGAAACAAGTCTACACATCCATGTACATGTATGTAGCAGTTTTCTTACTTTGCAAATAGTAGGGTTTGCAAACTACCACAACACTTTTGATGTAGCTAATTTTAGGTTTATAATGGAATGATATAGATTCACCGTAGGATTTCTTATGAGTAAGAGTCAGAGAGCATGGGCACCACGCCAGACGCATGAGAGTTGGCGACCCTAGAATACTGGTGCTCACCCAGGGGAGGCTCGCTCTTGGACAGACTGCATCACAACAATCGCTCTGTTCTGCCCCCCACACCCTCGCATTCCAAGCTGTACCATAAAAACAGGGGCGGTGAGTCAAACAGCTAAGATTGTAACACAGTGTTAAAACATATGCCACCTGGTTTATTTTTTAACAGCAAAACAACTCATTAAATCTGGCATCAAAAAAAATATATATATGGCAAGGTACCGGTTTCATCCATGTTTTTTCATCCCAAAACATTCCAAACATCCACACGCTAGTCATTTTATTGCATTCATGTGTTGTTAATGAGAGACAATAAACAGCTGGTTTGCTAACAGAATCTGCCTGCTCCTTCCATCCAAGCCTGGATTTACACCAAGACAAAGATGGGATGTGTCCGAATGAAGAAATACATAAAATGTCCTAAAGTTACTGTCAAATAGAGGTATGCATATTAATTATTAAAGTGCATTTTAGAGAAAAACCTAAACAAACACAAAGAAATCTTTAAAAATTAGGTGACTCAGGCTGTCTCTATGCACCCTTTGTCATGCTACAGTTTCAGCCATGTGCCAGCTACATTACAGAGTTGATTTATGAAAGCAGGGTGGGGTCATCCCATGGAGACAGGGAGGGGCATGAACTCAGAGGGGCAGAGTCACACCTTAAAAATGGGGAGAGGCACAGACTCAGAGGGGTAGAGTCACATCATAGGGATAGGGTGAGGCACTGACTGCAGAGGGGCAGAGTCACACCTCACACATGATAGAGACATGGCAGAGCACGGACTTGGAAGGGCAGAGTCTCACCTTAGAGAGGGAGAGAGGCACAGACTCGGAGGGGCAGAGTCTCACCTGAGAGAGGATAAGAGGCACAGACTCAGAAGGGCAGAGTCACACCTTAGATAGGGAGAGAGGCACACCTTAAACACAGGGAGAGGCACAGACACAGGGGGGCAGAGTCACACCTTAGAAACAGGAAGGAGCACAGACCCAGATGAGCAGAATCACACCATGGGGGTAAGGTGGGGCACGGACTCTTCAAGGAACAGAATCACACTTTACAGGGGGCACAGACTCAGTGGGTAAAGAAACCGCTGGTTGGTGTCAAATTGTTTAATTTTGTGTCCATGTATGAGGCTCCCACAAAGGGACTCGAGTGCGGCAGCCTCAGATTTTAGGAAGCTTGGGGGCGCTAACCACGGGGAGGCTGTCCTGCAGAACGCGGCGCCCCATGCCCTTGTAGTCAAAGCTGCAGCCATGGGCCTCTGGATAGCGGTGCGATGCACAGAAATTGTTACCACACCTGCAGGGACAAGCCATTGGCAGCAGGTCAGCCACAGATGCATCCTTCCCAACAAAACCTGCAACAATCAAGTTACGATACTAAAGAAATCATAAACAGCGTCGTGATGGATACTGGTCGAGAAAGTAACTATATTGTATTGTACTGTTTTCCGTAAGCTAGCAGATCTGCTGGTGACCGATAGGGATCTTTCTGCACTACGCCACCCCACCTCCTGGGGTTAGCACCTTCAGTATAACCCTCTGCATTCACCCATTACCAGCTACTAGATACAACAAATAGCTTTTATTTCATCTCTCAGTACTGATGCATAATAGTTTCTTGTGGACCCTGATGAAGTCTCTAGAAAACTCTAGGTCAGACTGGGGCTAAAGGAGATATTTTACTAGCCTGTACAATCATTAAAATAAAAAAAATACTTGAAAAGGTCCCATGAATAATCACATTAACTAATCACATTAATTAACTGTTAATTAAATTACTTCCATTCCGGCACGCAAAAAAACACTAATTCAAAATGTGAATCTTTTTAAAAAGAATGGATGTCAAAAACATCTAATGGATCTTATGTTCTTATCTAAGGGGGGACATAATCCAGGTCTATAAGATTCTAATCGGTGTAGATGCTGTTCAGTATTAGTTTAAATACTAGAACTCCTGGCCCCAAGTGGAAATTAGTGGGAGAACATTTTAAAACAAATTTGAGGAAGCACTTCTTTACACATCATGTAGTTAGAGTATGGAATAGTCTTCTGGCTAGTGTAGTGGAAGCTAAAACCCTGGGTTCCTTTAAGTCAGAGATAAGATTTTAACAACTCTGAGCTATTAGTTAAGTTCTCCTCAAACAAGCTTGATGGGCCGAATGGCCCTCTCTCGTTTGTAAATTTCATATGTTCTTATTATAGATTTCATGGGGCATTAAAATAGCCATTGATAATAATGTCCCCTACTAACACAGTCTTATTTGGGCCTCCACAGTAATCGTGCATCTGGATTGGGCAGGAGGGGGCTCTGGACATGGGGCACACCTGCACTCATAGCTGGAGGCTAATCCGGTTCTCTTCCCGCACACGGAGCAGTGCTTGGAGTTCTTCTTCTTGGGAGCTGCCGGGGTCTTCACCGGCGGCAAGCTGCATGACAGGGCGCCTGGGGGACGGAAGTTTGCACTTCAGGCCACTACCTGACGTCTGCGAGCTGCTCTGCAGACTGGGTTGTCATGCCTGTACACTCTTCTTCCAGGTGCACTTCACTGACATATCTGAGTCATGCGGTTGGTGGTTTACGGCTTGTGGCTCCTCAGTATCCTCCAGCATCGTGATATCGTGACATTGTGCTGCACCATAGATTAAATGACACCCTCCAACCGACAGCAAAGATCAGTGGAGTGCTAGCACCCCCCCCCCCCGCCACCACCACGCTCTGCCCCCTGCCAGGTTAAACCCCACCTCTGGGGCACCTGCATCCATCCAGGCAACTTCCCAAGGAGGTCTGGGTACAGCTGTCTGTTAACTGTGAATTGCAGCCAGGAAAGAGTGATCAGATTCAAATATGTCTGAAATATGAGTATTTGATTGTTGTGGCTTTGGGCACTGTGTTCTGAAACCTTTGCCACATTCAGGTAGCATGATCATCGTGTAATACTATTTTCTTTTTCAACCCGGTCCTTGGGGACCCTCAGGCAGTCCACATTTTTGCTCCCTCCCAGTTTCCGGTAGCAGCAAAAACTTGGACTGTCTTGGGGTCCCTGAGAACCAGACTGGGAAACGCCGACTTAATCTATGGAATTTAACAACATATTGCGGCTCTGAGAGACCTCCAGGGCAGGAGCAGCCGACCCCCCAGCTAAGGAGGCTGTTTCTGCCTGGAAGAATCCTGTTCTCAGAAGCCTTCACTTACTTTATCCTTTGATAATGGGTGTTTCATGCGTAACTGCACTGTGGTAACTTTTGTGCTCTGTGGCTGCAGTAACTCACCTGTTCTTCTCACTGGGCCAGAAGGAACTCCGCAAGTACCTTGGGCACATCCAGGCTGTAGGAAGAGATTCATCAGAGCAGAATTAGGGAGGGTGGCCCTCCTACCCGGCCTCATGTATATGGGTGTGTGAAGAAGTGACCTCGCTTGGGCCAGTAGGTACCTGCCAGGGTGGTCTAGCCCTGCTCTGTGCATGTGGTTGGGTATCAGCCAGGTCTATCGAGTATTAGACCGGACATATCACCTGTTGTGCATGTGTGTGTTTATGCAACAAGGTCGAGACTCACCACGGACATTTGTACGGCCTCCACAGTGGACACCTTCCTCAACAGGCTCCCTGTTGCCCCCTGAATTGGACACAGTGATATCTGGCCCGTCACCTCAGAAAAGTCCCGGCCTCCGTTCCCCGGAATGACTACTGCCTGCAGGGACCCCCCTTGGATGCACTCGAGGCGGGAGCCACGGGAGGTGGGAACAATCGGCTCCGAGGGAAGGTGGAGGGGAGGGAGCTTGCAGCGCTCAACACCTATTGGTTGGGTCTCCGAGGAGGCCACACCCCCGGGAAGCAGTGGCAACAGGGAGGCTGCACCACTAGGGGTCTGGGTTGAATTGTCCAGGCTGGGTGCTGAGCGGTCCAAGCAGAGAGGTTCTGGTTGCTGAAGGGCCAGTGGGTCCATTAGAACTGAATCCTCTATCACCTGCACTTTGGACTCCTCCCCTGGTGAGCTACCCAGTATTGGTCGTTCAGAGAAGACTCTGTCCTTCAGCAGTTTGGAGGTGTCCACCTCCAGCTGGGACATCTTAGACGAAGTCTGTGTCTGGCCGAGGAAAGGGCATTCCCAAGCATCTGAGGCATGTGTTGAAAGTGGCCCCCCAGCAGGGGGCAGTAACTGGCCAATTTGGGGAAGTACGGGGAACAGGCGAGGGCTGAGGGTACTGCTGCAGGGTGAGGGTCCCTCTGGAGGATGGGCGCTCAGCTTTGCAGTCTTTTGTACAAGAAAACACAAAGAGGTCACAGGAATATACAAATGACTGGGTAACAGGTTCAATGTGACTTTATGGGTCTGTGGCTGCACTGCCTGACTGTTCAGGGCGTTGACTGACATTCATCATTAATAAATAAGAAACACGAAACCCAGACTCTGCAGCCTACTGAAATGCCATGAGGCTCCTAAAGAACTGACCCAGCAGCACCGACATGGACCATAAACACGGAGGTACACAGTACTTCCAGCCCTACCTTCCTGCTAAGGTTCATGTTCTCCATCTTGGCCTTCAGCTGTTTCATTTTCTTCATGGTGACAGTGTTTTCCAAGGTCTGCTGAGCTGCTGTAGGGCTTTCGATCTCCCCGTTCTCCTCTGCCTTCTCCGTGTAGAGGTTATACACAGAGCCAGTGCTAAAGGTATCCACACAGAGCATTATTTTATAGGTGTGGCTATGCTTGTAACAATACTGTCTGATGACCAAGCAGGAGAAAGTGGTGATAAACTGCAAAGTGTGGCTCTGATCTCAGCCTCAGCTCCTGTGTAAATGCCCCATTTCTTTGATATTTTTAGCAAGATAATATCTTTATTTTCGTCAATCACAGGTACAAATAAAATGAAAAGGACCCGAAACAAAAGTCTTTCAATTCTTTGGGAGATTTTCGTCCACTTGACCTTGCAAAAGGCTTTTAATTCTGCAAGATTCTTGGGCTGTCTTGCACGCACTGCTCTTTTGAGAAAGATCCACAGATTTTCAATGATGTTTGGGACTGTGAGGGCCACAGCAAAACCTTCAGCTTGCGCCTCTTGAGGTATTTCACTGGAGATTTTGACGTGTGTTTTGAATAATTATAATGTTGTGGGACACATCCTCTTTTTAACTGCCAGAATTTGCTGGTATTTATTCAAATTCATTCTTCCCTCTAATAATGACATGTTCCCTGTTCCACTGGCTGTAACACAAGCCCAAGGCATGATTGTTCCACCCCCATGCTTAGGAGTTGGAGAGGTATTATTTTCTGGAATTTGGCAGCCTTCCTCCCCCAAACATACCTTTGCGTAGTGTGGCCAAAAAATCTATTTTGACCTCAATTTATCACAAGGTCTTGATTCCAAAATGCATCAGCCTTGTTCAGATGTTCATCTGCAAACTTTAGGTGCTGGATTTGCTAGGATGCAGGAAAGGATTTCTGGAGTAAAATCTACCATGAAGGTCATATTTATTCAGGTGTTGCTATACAGTAGAATGGTGCACCACTACACCAGTGTCTGCTAAATCTTCCTGGATGTCTTTTTTCAGTCAAACAGGGGTTTTCATTTGTCTTTGTAGTTGTCTTACAATGTGTTCTTGGTCTTCCAGACCTCAACTTCAGCTCCAGCATTTCTGATAACTTTAATTTCTTATTAACAATACAAACTGAGGAAGCAGCTATTCGGAAATGCGTTGCTACCTTCATGAAGCCGCCTTCTGCTTTGTGAGCATCGATTATTTTATTTTTCATAGTGCAAGGTAGCTCCTTTGAGGAACCTATGGCTGCTTATTGTTGGGACAAAGCTTGAGGAGTCAGAGAATCTATGCAGCTTTGCACTTCAAATCACCTGGGGTTTCCCAGCAATGACTGTGAACAAGCCATAATACTAATGAGCTAATGAAGGTCTGTGACCTTGGTAAACATTATAATACCTCAAATATGTTGGGGTGGCCAAAGTTTTGCTTCAGGCCCTTTTCATTGTTTTGGTATGTTACACCTGTGATTGATGGGGAAAAAGTAATCTTGCTAACAGTAGTAAAGAAATGTGTCATCTTTAACCTTGTGCCTTTTGGTGATCAGTTCTTCTGTTCACATTAATAGACATTTTAAGCAAGGTTGACAAAAGACTTTTTTGCATGCCACTGTAAATGTAATTGGCACACGGTGCCTAAGCACAGTAGCTACTCATGATGAAAGAACATGAGCTATACAGGAGGTCACAACGAACCTAAACAGCTCTGGTACAGGGGTCAACATGCCATCGCCTCGGTCAATGATGCCGAAGAGATTAATCTGCTCGCCCTGGCAGTAGACCAGGAAAGCCAGCTGCTTGTTGGGTGGGCTCCTCTCCCAGACATCCTCCTGAATGGCATCGACATCATCTGTAGCTTCTAGGCTCATTTCTCCTGTGGGCACTAGGAAGATGAGGGCAGGAGTCAGAGTTGTGAAGGCGTCATGGATGAAGACTCGCTCCATGATGCTCAATGCCCTCCACAGTGGTAAGGGTGACAGAACCGACCTTTGCGGGTACTGATGGGCCCCCCCTTCATGGCCAATACTAGCTTCAGTGTGCATCCATCTGAAATGCTGAGCACAGACGGACATGTCTGGGATCAGAGTGATGCAACGGGCCTCTGCGACGCAATTATAAAAGGTCCTTCTCTATCTACAGAGTTATTCTGAATTTAGGATCAGTAGGACAAATTCATTTATAATTACACATCAAGTATGGGCTCAGTGTGAGGCGGGCCTACTCACCTGTAATGGTGCAAACGCCTGTCATTTTGCAGCTCTACATCATTCCATATCAGATGCTGCTGCCCTATGGGAACACCTTTGGGTGGGCAGAGGTGACATACTGTTAGTGTTCAGAGCCCGGTGACAGACTCATCTCATCAGGGACACCGATATATGGGAAGCATACAGGAGAGCATGTCATACAGTCAACTCCAACAAAATCAGTGCAATGCAGTAAAACGTCTTCTAGCATTAAAATAACCAGCACAATCATAAAACGTGAGTATAAAAATTAGAAATTTATAATAGTAAGTAGTCACAATATTACAAATTTACAATAAACAAACTAAAAATAGCAAGCAATTTAAAAAAAAAAGATTGTGCAATACACATCAGTTGCTGCACATTCCTATACTGAGCAGAACGCTTCCATAGTCTGCCTCCTTGCTCTGCTATTGATCACCTCGCAATGTGTATCTGAAAAATATGTGACTTAATATAACAGTGAAATAATCACAAATGTGTAAGAAAGGATTAAAGTAAGTGTAAAAAAAGTGTTACAATTCAGTGTTTTTCAAGAGTAACATTTAACTATCTGGCAGTGCCTCGTTACCAAAACTGCTGGATGCCTTGACTTTTGGTGAAATAACTTTAGTGGAAGAGACCACTGAAACATGGTGCCTGGGATCGCAACCTTGTCGGCTGCCTCAGGACTATGAGGGACCCTGGAGAACTTTAGATGTAAGGAGAGGTTTGGTGGTACCTTCCAGCCTCTGGATCTTGGCCTTAACTGACAGCAGTGTGTCAAACAGAGAGACCCGAAGCTCAAAGCAGGTCCCTGTTAGAGTCTCAATAAACAGCTCCACTGTCCCGTAGCAGGACGCCCTCTGGACTGCCTCTGGACGCTCATCGAGGAAGGGGGGCTGCTTCCTGTGCTCCATCGTGGGCGAGGGCTGTGGGTGGAGCCCAGAGTTGTAGTGGGAAGGACCAGGAAAGTGCCTCTTCAGGGTTCCTCCACCTGAGATACAGGCAGGCTACAGCTTAGGCATTTAGGAAAATGACATTTATGATTCGGATGGGCACATGTGGACAGTTAGGGCTGTGGCTTGATTACCAGGAAAAAAGTAATGCTGAAGGCAGCTGAACATTCACTAAACCCAGGAGTATGCAGAACACAGGGAAACTGTGTACTATAACTGGATGTCAATGAGATCTAGATGGAGGAGAATACAGCAGCAAAACCAAGCCAACTACCCATCCTACTGCCCCCTGCTGGTGGAGGGCACAATGTCACCATTGAACAGGCAGCATATAGTGAAGAGTTCCACATGTTCAGGGAGCTGAACTGAGACAATGGAAGTGAGGCCATCCATCCATCCATCCATCCATCCATCCATCTTCTTCCGCTTATCCGAGGTCGGGTCGCGGGGGCAGCAGTCTCA
>JABFDZ020000066.1:12859504-12893809 GCA_019775955.2 Pollimyrus isidori | reverse complement strand
TTCCCAGTGGAAAGTCCCCCAAAAGTGAGCCGTACTGAACCGTACCGTGCCGTACTATGCAGTGGAAAAGCGCCATATGTGGCTTAAACGGGACCTGGGTACTAATTTCATACCATAACATGGAAGTGTGCTGGTATGACAATAAAGAATCCTTGAGAGTTATACCTACTGAATGCTGTCGGAACATGTGCCATACCTCATCATCACTGAAGAGGGCGCTAGACAGAGGCTTGGCTGCTTTCTGCAAGGCCTCATTTTTCCCCGGGCTTGTTTTGTGTTTGGGAGGCCCAGTGGCAAACAAGTCCTGTCAATGAAAGCAGCAGAAATGTAACCAACAGGGACAAGCCCCATTAAGCCTAAACTCAGTGGCTTCAGCCATGGCCAAGGGACGATTACCTCTTCCTCTTCATCGTCAAACAGAGACAGCGCCCGGCTCTGTGTCTTCTGAGCTGGCCCATCACTCTTTGGCCGATCCTTGGCAGCCGACGAAAAGATCTGAAATGGTGAAGGAGATGCTCACACCATGCTTGATGAGGAAAACGGTTGGGTATCGTTTAGATTTTACGGATTCCAAATTAATTAGTTAATTAATTAGCTTATTCAATCCAGGCACCATCGATTGTCAGTTCCAATTCTAAAACAGTAAGGAAAAAAAATGTTAAAATGTTTCAATAATAAAAAGCTGCCTTTATTCTCTTTAAAGGGCTCAACTTTTACTTTAACAACAAAGATAACTTGAAGCAGTCATGTCATTTCCATATTTTATTAAAATTAAAAATCGCTTCAAGATAAACTATATTAGGTTTACAACCACACGCTTAAACTTTGATGTCAGTTTGCCACTGATGTCACTGAGTAGTCACTTTGTGTCCCAAGATTAAGTGCGTGGGCAATTTAGCCTAGTTTTATGAACTGTAGCTTTTGTATGGCCACAATCATATCCACAGCATCATGTACAATGACACCATTTATTTTATTGAGGATGCCAAATTCCTACAGAATATCACAAATTTCTGCCCGTCTCCGCGTTGTAATACAGTAAGTAGCCTCCATCTCATTTTGCCGTCAGCCATGTAATGTGCTGTCACCGTGATAAACTGGCAATGTTGCTTGCCCTGCAGCTCCTGCTGAGAGCTCCTTTGTTAACTTCACTGAACTCTGATATTATGCGATTCCTTTGCCTTGTGCAGGTCCAGGAAGATGAGTGTGTGCATCAAGAATGTTCATTAGATTCATTTATATTACAGCACCATTGAATCCGCGAATCTCATAGAGCCAGCCTAGGGAGCACAGTAGGAAATCAATATGCCATTATAATCTTTAAACTCTAACTAACACTAACATAACTTAACAGAAGCTAGAAAATTAAAAAAACTTATACGGCAATAGTGTGCAGGCTGAGGACCAGGACCTGTGGTCAGGGATTAAACAACAAAATAATTTACTAATGTAATTCACTTGTAGTCCAGTCATACCTTATACTCACATTTAACCTTATCAGTAAACAGAAAACAAGTCCGGTTTTACCCAAAACATAGCTCAATACCAGGAGTTACATAAAGCTAAATTTAAAAATGAATGACTGAATGCATTAGCTCCACCGCTGTGTGTCTAAAAACATAAGGCTTTGAGTGAATTTACCCACCTAGACCGTGCTCACCGTACATTTGGCTTATAGTTCCAAGACTTGCTTATGGTCTTAGTAATGGAGTATCTTCAAAGTAAGAACGGTAGCTTGGGTCAAATGTAAGCAAAATATGTAATAGTAGGCTTAGGCAATACCTAATTTTTCCATACTGACCAGACATTACACAGAGGTATACGGTATTTTGACTATTCCGGTATTTTGAAATCCCCCAAGATACAGTTTTGCTAGAAGGAAATACCACTCTATACCATGCTGCAGTTATACCACTCAAACCTAAGTAGTATTTCTACTAATAATCACGTTTCTGGTTCGTAATTGTGAAAATAACTTTAAGTATGAACGTGTTAGTGGAGTGGACGTTAACCTTTACATTTAACCTTTACATTATGATTAAAATTGTGTGGGAAGGAAGCATATGGAAGTATAATCCAAATGTTTTATATTACACGGTTTTTAGAAATCTACAACTGGTTCTAATTTGGAACCGTTTCTCAATACCCAAGTCTAACATGGACACCCCAGAATATGCCTGTTAACCACTGCAGTGTGTGGGTACACTTTACCTTATGAGGACACAATGGCCAGTTTGCTGGTCCACATAAGGGAAAACTCAATTCAATAAAAATCTGTGACTGCAATGAAAAAACTAAAAATGCAAAAATTCTTGTATTTCGCTTGGTTACTTATGGTTATGGTTAGGGCTGGATAAGGGTAAGGTTGTGGTAGTTAGCATGAGTGGTCCCCATAAGGATATCTTTACCTGACGTGTGTGTGTGTGTGTGTGTGTGTGCATGTGCACGCGCACACGTGGTGACCGGGCCCCACCTGCGTGTCCTCGTCATCAGAGAAGAGGCCCCTGTCTATGGATTTCACGGTGGGCTTGGCTGTATCTGGGGGTGGGACTATCTGCAGACAGACAGCATGGAGATCGAGATGCAAGGCAGGCAAGGAGACTTGGCCGTGATCCAACGCCGCAAACAGGGTGGAAGTGGAGAACAGAGCGGGGGGTCACTCACCTTGTTGGCGCTTTTATCAGGGACAGATGGGCGTTTCTTCAAGGTATCCTGTAAGAGGTTGGCGGTCTCAGGGCCAAAAATGGAAGTGGCCCCTGCAGGCAGCTGAAGGGCGACACAACACACGAGACAAGCATAGCGTGACGGCCAGGAAAATGAACACAGGAGAGTGGGCAGCCAGGCTGAAGGCAAGCCAACACACCGTCACCCACCCCCACCCATACCTTTTTTTCAGGCATGCTGGTCACCCCATCTTCCTCTCCGCTGCTTTTGTGCTCTCGCCGGCCTGCACTCGAGCCCTCACTGAAGATGTTCCCCTCCTCATCATCATCTTGGTCTGCCCCAAACAGATCCACCACTTTCTTCTGCCTGGGTTTATCCATGCCAGCTGGAAGAAGGGGGTGTTACGGCAGCCGAGAGAGCTCCAGCTTCAGTTATAACATTCCCTTAACAGCAAACCCAGACGTCAACCGTTAAGACGTACCGGAGTGTGATTTTTTGAATGCGCTGCCACCGAAGAAGTAGTCATCTTCATCATCATCATCAAAAAGCCCGCCCCCTGGGACAGCTTTGACCCCGCCTTCAGACCTGAGCTGGGCCTGGGCTTTGGGACGGCTAGGGCTGCCACTCTGTTGGCGTTCCGAAGAGACTGGGTCCCGACTGGCACCAAACAAACTGTGCTCTGCAGGGAGGAAGAAAAGTGCCACCATGACGACGATGACGGGGAAATTCCAGAAGCCCTTTAGTGTGGTAATTAAGGTAAATTTAGGGTCAAAGGTAAGCTTATTCTGACTGAAAGTAGCCAGGAGACATGAAAGATGATGAAGCTGCTTGATGCCTGTCTTTAAAGGCCTTTTCCGTTGGCTGGTTTACCTGGGAATATGGAAACAGCACCAACGGGGATCTTCTTACTGCTTTTGGGCAGGACAGACTCTGTGAAAAACAAAATTGGATTAAATAAACCACACATACATTGCACATGTACACTATATGGCCAAAAGTATATGGACACCACTATTAATTAGAGGAACTGCTTACTGTAATTAAGCCACACTCGTCACTGGCACTAGTGTATAACTAAACACACAGTCACACTATTTCCATTGAGCAGCAGGATGGGAGGCTGTACAGGTTTTACAGGACAGGTTAGTGACTTTCCTCTTGGCACCATCACAGGACGCCATCTTCCCAGTGAGTCAGTTTGCTCTGCTAGAGCTGCCCTGGTCAGCCACCGGTGAGGTGACAGTGAAAGTAAAAATGCCAAGGAGGAAGTTCAGCAGTGGAGTGATGGCTAGAGAAGCTCACAGAAATGGGCCTGACCGCCCAGCATCAACACCCAACCTGAATGGCAGCAGATCCCACCATGTTCTGATATCTAATAAAATGCCTCTCCAGGAGAGTTGGGACTATTACAGCAACAAAGCGTGGACCAAGTTCATATTAATACCCAGGGTTTCAGAATGACATGCTGCACAAGTTAACGGCCACACCCATTTGGCCATATAGTGTATGTAGGACACACCGGCAGGCTGACGGAACGAAAGGCGCAGGCACGTGCCCCACGTGACATAAAACACATGGCTGCTCTTCGGAACCGACCTTCAGCAATGGCGGCTTCACTGGTGCTCGGCTTGTGCTGGTGCTCAGGGCCTTCAGAGAAGAGGTCGCCCTGGGGAGAGCAGAGCGACAGTCACAAGCAGCGAGGCCATCGCCCTGCTAAGAAAGGACCCACAAGAATAAAGCACTCATGGCACTTTTCCATATCAAGTCACCCACAGTTTTCATAACCTGATGTACCCTGTATCTGGCAGGCTCACCTACATTTAAACGTCTACATGTTTAGTTATTAACAGCACTTTTTTTTTTCCTACCTTAATTTGTTTTTTTTTGTCTTTATGGTATGTTTGTGTACTTTATTCCTAAAAACAAATTCCTTAAATAATTAAATTAAATGATTCTGACAAATAAGGCAGCTGCACTTGTTTCCCAAACCATGTTTCTCTGGCTTCCAGTCAAAGTTACATTGTGAAACCGAGTCGAACGCACACCCTGCGTTACCTGACGGTTCCCAAATGGCACGGATAATTAAAATCAATGTGCAGCAATTCAGGGGGAAGAATATCGTGGAAGGCGGCTGATTAAAGAACTGTTACTGATACTTCAGGGACATTAATCCCTTTAAGGTTCCACACAAGGGTCCTGGCAGCCGGGTGGATCTGTTAACGAGACGAGTACAAACCCGACAGTAACACACCTCATATTCATCATCCACATCAAACAGGCCCCTCCCTCCGCTGAAGAGCCCGCCTGTGCCGCCAAAGGGGGAGTGGCCCCCATCTTCCCGGGAAGGGGGCAGGAACAGCTCATCTGTGTTCTCTGCTGGGGGGGGGGGGCGGGGCAAGGATGCAGGGATATGGCTGAGATGATGACTCACGTCGGTGTGTCACACTCCGCACCATCGCCTCCCACCAACAACCCACTCACTCTTACCGGCCTTGGTGTCTACGTCTCCTTTGCTCCTCCTTTTCACTGAGGGGGCAGCAGACCCTGCAACACAGCAGACAGGATGAAGACGCACAAAGACAGGTGGCCCGTGGCTTTTGGTGCGGGGGGGGGGGGGGGGAGACCGCCAGTCACATACCATTGCCATCGCTTTTGGGACCTCCTGTGTTGTCGCCTTTAATGCGTGCGGTCAGCTCATCTGTGAAGGACGACGGGCCCACAGAGGTCTGGAACACACAAAGAGAGCCATCAGACGCCTCATCTGAGGTGAGACACCCCGGCTAGCCTGGGAATCATCCCCATCCAGGAAAAACATGCTAGGTGGGGCTGCTTGCATTAGGATGAAAAACACTCATGCGTGGATCTCACTCGTAAAGTGTTGGGACGCCTATTATAGAGAGAGGTGGAACATTCAGGTCCGAAAATTACAAATCCAGACCAAGGGTTTGTTCCAACCAACCAGTTGGGTACTCTGTGACTGTTTATATTAACTGGTTGGTTGAAACAAAACCTTGTTCTGGATTTGTACTTTCTGGACCTCAACTTTTCACCTCTGTCTTTAATGGATCACTTTTGCGATTGACTTCCCCAACACTTCTCGTAAGGCAGCATCCGTTGGCTGTCATATGCCGTGTTGAGGCATTAGGAGATGATTGCTGACCATCTCACCAACACTGACCCATCACATTCTGCCCCCCAGACACCCCAACGTGGACAGTTACCTTCCTGTCTTCATCTTCTTTGTCCGATTCACCAAATATGTCAGAGTCTTCATCCGCTTCATCTTCATCTCTTACTTCGTCTTCATCACTCAAGACAGGCAACTTCTGCAGCATAACGTCATTATTAGTCATAATGGAGCATGAGAACAGTGGGAGGAGCCTCCACTCCAGTAGCTGTGCTGTCATCAGGACCCACCAGGTGAAAGAAAACCTACTTGGTCCAGTGATTCACACAGTACTCACATCTTCATCTTTGTCTTCCTCGCTGTCGATGACACTATCCCGGTCACTATCAATGGACATTTCTAAGAAGAGAAAGATCTGTTAAATAATTTTGACACGTTAACTGCACCGAGTGATCATCCACATTTAAAGATCCCGATCTTTGTAGGTTTTGTGTTCATACGTTTTTGTTTTAACATGCTTTTTGTGGTGTTCTATTTTCCCATTTGAACTTTTACTTGAAACTTTTCATCTTATCTTGTTACCCATCTTGACCAGGACTCCCTGGCAGGAGAGATACTATATCTGAATGGGACCTTCCTGGTTGAAAAAAGGATAAGTAGGAATATTTTAAAAGATCAAAATTTACATAATATGTGGTCAGGCAGCAGCTGGCATGGAATGTCTTTCCCTGCCTTAATGAGCTGTTTAATGTTAAACAGTAAATCCCTGCAAACTGAATATCGGGTCCAAGGTTAACAAGTCTGTGACTGTTCTGTAAGCCCCATGACCAATATGAATAGCATTAAGACAAACAATCGTGTACATCCCACAAAAACACAGCATGGCACACAGCAGGCACGTTCTGCAGGGGGGAGACAAGGTGCAGCACCTTCACTGGAGAGATCACCCAGACCCACGTCATCCTGCTCCATGAAGAGCTGAGACCCGATCAGGTAAGGCAGAGGTCTGTCCAGGTACAAATCCTGAAGATGTTGACAGACAGACCAAGAAAGAGTAGTCAAAACAACAGCGGATGCAAAATCTGAAGGAATTTATATGCATCTGGTCTTTAATGTAAAATAAAAAATTCACAGTCCAAAATTTTAGCTGAAAAACTACAGTAAAAAGTTTGTAATTGCTCAGATATAATGGACCAATCACATAGTCCCAACTGCTGGAACAAGGGGGTCTTCTGTACCTTAGGCTCCAAAATTGGCTCCACTCGACCAATTGCCTCTTCATCTTCTGAGTCAGAGTTTCCAGCTTTGATGTCTAGCTGTTCAAAGGCTGATTCCAGCACCTTCAGGCCATAGTTCACTGCCTCCTGCACTTTGGGTATCAACTCGGCCTCTTTCTGCTCCCGGGTTTTCTCCTGTAGAATTAAAGTATATTATTTGCTGTAAATCAGGTCCAATTTCATCTCAAATTAGCCAGTGACTTTGTACATATTTCAGCCAGAGATTCTATTAGACCAGTGTTTCCCAATCCGATCCTACAGACAGTACATGCTTTGTGGGTCCCCGAGGACTGGATTGGGAAACACTGCATTAGACATTATGGAGATCTTATACCTCTGCTTGGGGGTAGACCCAGCAGTAGTTTTTACCTGCTCAGGATGCTTTTCTGGAGCCTCTGGTTTTGGCACTGCTTCCTCCACCTCCTCATCGTACACCCGCTGTTGGCAGACGCCGGGAGTTAATGCTAATGAAAGAAAAGTCTACAGCAATCACAGAATTTACAAACAGGTATCCTCTACCATTTAAAATAAAGTTTTATTTGAAGTACTTGAAACTACATTACCGCCGGCCTGCTGTCTGTATAACATAGGGACAGAAGAACATACGTTTTCAATAAACTGTGTGTTGGAGAGCATGAGGAAGTCATTGAAGACAGTGTGCAGGCAGGAGTCTGTAGCTTTGGTGTCCCGCAGAAGTCCATCCAGCTGTTTCTCAATCTGATGTGTTTTGGAGAGCATCCTCTGTGAGAAGTCCTGGAGGAACAGGAAGAGCTGTGGCGACACAGCAGAGAAGTAACGAGCACATCATTTAACGAGCAGGTATCATGGCCAAGGGCAATGAGCTCACACGGAGAGTCTTTAGAAACATTATTTTAGGTGGGATTTTGTGGTGGAAGTTTAAAAAATGAGATTACCATGACTATAAAAACCAGCGAGACTTTTCAAATGCATTTTGTGCTTTCCTGCCTGCATACTTAAGTGCAGATGTGTATCCCTGTGACGGACAGATGGCTGCATTCAGAGCACTTGAATAATTCATATTTAAAACATTCATTTACAATATCAGGGAAACTAAAAAGCTCCAGTTTTACTGAAAAGCAACAACTGTTGAACTTCATCTTGGCACACATCTCAGGTTGGTTCACCTAGAGTTATTTGAACAGGACGTGACCTCACAAGAGGATAGGAATGAAGTGGATGGTGCCCCAAGACTCCCCCAGCACAAACCCAATCACAAGTTTCTTACACCAGAATCAGCAGCCAGAGACCAGTTGGCACTGGTTTTACGCATCTCATCTAGGGACCAAGGCCTCTCCCACACCTGCTCGCTGGGGCCATTGGAAAGGGTCACAGTCTGAGCGCTCATCTGCAACACAGCACCCACAGCCTTAGCAGAATGTAGCGCAACCCCCAAGACGAACGGAAGGGAAAACTGCGCTGGGAAGCATGCTGACATCTTAATGAAAATTCAGTACCGTCAAGATTCATCACCCTCATGAATGGTGGCTCACATCAGCTATATCCGTCATTAACGTTTCTACACATTACAAACAGCAAACAAACGCGTTTTGCATAACAAATCTAAATAATAATAATAAAAAAATCCAGAAATTAACCAAAACTACGTGTATACAAAACTGTAGAATTGTGCCTATAAGAAGATAGCGAAATGGAACAATGTAGAATATGTGTACTTTTTCATAGCATGTAGTTTTATTTTTCAGATCACAACTAGCTAAGCTACCAACGACACACATAAAGACCAAAGCTTGTTATTTCCCAAACCAACTCTCGATCTTACCCTAAAGGTCTTTCGTTGTAGCACTGTTGTTCTGTTATATATCCTAAGTGGATCGGTAAGAAGTGTGCATAAATTAAAAAAACATGTCCAAGGGGCAGGTTCCTACGGATCGCCTGACAACTCAGCCATGTTCCCTCGGCTACAATCAGCTGACAGGGTCACATGACAGAGAAGCAGCCCCGGCTTGCAAGGAAAGTGTCACCGGGTAAGACGTGTACAAGAAGAAAATGCAAAATTTCTACACCAGCTGGTGGAAGGATCAGAAATTCTGAATTTCCTGGACAGCGTATATCTGGTATATGATTCAAGTTTCGTTGAAAGGGAGGACTCTTACTTTGAAACATATGCCTTTGAAACCACAGGAAGTGAGACTTTTAAATTTCTTATTGAAACCAGAGCGCATATGTAGTTACACGGTACTGTTCGACTAACCTCGGGACAAATGTGAAAGCCCGTTTAGGCTCTTTGATGCCGCCCTAGATTGCCTGAGCGAAAAGGCGTGGAGACGCAGCTGCAGCCAAGACCCGCTAGTGGCCCTCGAAACGCGTGCTTTGTAAAGCGAATCGCTCAGCGAACCGGTGCCGGTCGTCCACGCAGCCCATGACCAGTACTGCTCGGGCGGTAGGGGTCGTGCTTGCTCCCGCGGAAGTGCCGCTGCCATTTTGTCGCACGGCGCTAGATGCATCGGTATTTCACAGCACGAGAGCTTCCGAAGGTACATTTAGATCAACTGGATCTTTTTTGACGTATCGGATATTTTACGCGTTCATGTTTTGTGCACCGTATCCGACATACGCGTGCCTTAGGGTTCCCGCTGACCATTTAAGCCAATTGGTCAGCTGTGCCAGACTGATACTGAGAAGTTGTTCAACCGGTGTTATAAGTAATAAAACCACACAGGTAGTTCAGTGAAGGTGTTTTAACAGTTTACTGGACTGTAAGGAGTGGCAATAACATCCTTACATCGTGGTTAGTTTGACGTCGGACTGAGAGCGAGGAAGCTGTGTTACAATGAAACTGACAGCCGCTGTCTGTTCCGCTTTTAATGCGATACTGCAGGGTTTATAGAATTCGCGTTTGTGTGTTTCGTCCGTTAGCATTGTCGCCATTCTGTGATTTGTTAAATTTAAATAAGCTATCCAAGAGACTCGGATGATTGTTATTAAACCTAATGTGGTTGCTTGTATCTTTACTGTAAACACGGCTTAACTGAGAACCGGACTTTGTGTTACTTTGTTTCTGCAGCCGAGGCGAGATGATTCACAGCTTGTTTCTGATCAACTCTGCCGGCGACATATTCCTGGAAAAACACTGGAAAAGTGTCATCAGCCGATCGGTCTGCGACTACTTCTTCGAGGCTCAGGAAAAGGCATTGACTCCGGAAAATGTCCCACCTGTCATCTCCACTCCTCACCACTACCTGATAAACATTTACCGGGACAAAATCTTCTTTGTGTCCGTCATCCAGACCGAAGTGCCCCCGCTGTTCGTGATCGAGTTTTTGCATCGAGTTGCCGAAATGTTTCAGGTGAATTATTCTCCCACATTATCACGGTGATTTCACGTCTGTGTACATGTACATAAACTTTGTAGTCTGACGCTCTCGAATTAGCCGGGTCTGCATGTTTCATATGATGGAAGCACACTGTTTTCCCTCTAAAACAGGATTACTTTGGCGAGTGTTCTGAGGCGTCCATCAAGGACAACGTGGTGATAGTGTATGAACTTCTGGAGGAGATGCTGGACAATGGGTTCCCCCTGGCCACTGAGTCCAACATCCTGAAAGAGCTGATCAAGCCCCCCACTGTTCTGCGGTCCGTGGTGAACACCATTACAGGTGTGGCACAACTGGCATACTCTACTCCTCTTAAATGCAAATGAGGGCACCAAGGCTTAAAAAAACCCATTGTCAGCTAAGGGAAACTTCCTCATTCCCTTGTTTCCTTTTGGTACAAAACATGGCAGTGGTTGGCTACTTGTGGTAATCCCACCCACCATGTGTTCCTAGGTTAGTACCTACAGCACCTGTCGCAATAACTTGTATTCTCTTCAGGCAGCACTAATGTTGGGCAAACCCTGCCTACTGGACAGCTGTCTACTATCCCCTGGAGGCGGACTGGAGTGAAATACACCAACAATGAGGCCTACTTTGATGTAGTGGAGGAAATAGATGCTATCATAGATAAATCAGGTACAGCATTCTCAACATTCCGATGTAAAAAAAAAAAAAATGACAGTACAATGTCTTACATAGTTAGAAGTAAAACACTGCTGTTATGATCGTGTCACACGGCTGATTACTTTTGTTTCTAGGGACTACAGTGATTGCTGAAATCCAGGGTGTCATTGACGCCTGTGTGAAGCTCTCTGGGATGCCAGACCTCACACTGTCCTTTGTGGTAGGAGCATCGCCATGTGGAAATGCAGCATTCTTCCTTAATCTCAGTGGTCCCGCTGTTGGCCTTTAAGGCATGCTAAACAGTGGATGAGGTGACTTGAAGTGAACATCAACCCTTGATGTCCTTCTGGTGCCTCTCAAGATGTGCTTCAGTCAATCTTCCCTAGATGACACAGATACACCTCCTTGATCACTTAGCGGCAACCAGATTTTCAAGATCTTACCCTTGTCCAGGGGTGAATTTGCCGTTTGAGGCTCCAGTGTAGTGACTGTTTGTGGTCAGCAGGGGGCTCCACAAACCTTGAGAGCCCCGCACAAATGCATGGTTGAAGTGATGGTAAAGATTGCCGCTGCCTTTATCAAGGAGTTCTCAAAATAAACTTTGTTGAACCAGATTCTCTATGCTACAGCCAGCAGATGCATATCCGTTAATTACACACTTAAGTCCATTACTCTGAAAAGTTGTGTGAATCATATTAGTCATTAACTGGATTGTGGAATAGGATATTGCTTTTGTTATCTTGTTTTTCCTTAATTCTGTTTACTTCGTAATCCATCCATTTTCTTGTTGATTTTAGCTGTGCACATGTAGCTTCTGAATTTACGTTCAGTATTCTGAAACTTGTGGACGACGTGAAATCTGAGACGTCCAACATGTTACTATTGCTGTAGAACCCGCGCCTCATGGATGATGTGAGCTTCCACCCCTGCGTGCGTTTCAAGCGCTGGGAGGCGGAGCGCATCCTCTCCTTCATCCCCCCCGACGGCAACTTCCGTCTGGTGTCCTACCACGTCAACGCCCAGAAGTTAGTTTGACTCGAGGTGAAAATGGTTAAGCTGGTATAGATGACAGACCCTGACAGCCATACCCACAAACCTCTGTTCCTGTTCTGCAGCCTGGTGGCCATTCCTGTGTACGTCAAGCAGAACATCAGCTTCTTCGAGAGTGGCTCTTCAGGGCGGCTGGACATAACGGTGGGGCCCAAGCAGACCATGGGCAAAACAGTGGAGGGCGTCGTTGTCACAGTGCACATGCCCAAGGTGGTACTCAGTGCCAATCTTACCCCCACCCAAGGAACCTACAACTATGACCCAGTCACAAAGGTATGGTCTACTGCCTAGTAACTCTGGAACAGTACAGCCGAATAATATAAATCCCTGCAGTGTTTTGTTCAACTAGTCACTCATCTTTTCATCAGAAGGGGATGGAGCTCAGCTGAGTTGGTAAAGCATTTTTCCCCTATTGTCCGTCCAGGTTCTTGCGTGGGACATTGGGAAACTCAACCAGCAGAAGCTACCAAATCTAAAAGGAAGCCTTAGTTTACAGTCAGGGGCTCCAAAGCCTGAGGAGAATCCCAGCCTCAACATTGACCTGAAGATCCAGCAGCTGGCTCTCTCAGGTGAGGCTGCAGAGGGACTTGTGGGCTGCCCGCTATCCTCAGGTGGCTGCCAGTGACATCATTTTCTGTTCTGTGTACCACAGGTCTAAAGGTGAACCGTCTCGACATGTTTGGAGAAAAATACAAGCCCTTCAAAGGAGTCAAGTACCTGACCAAAGCTGGGAAGTTCCAAGTCCGGACCTGAAACACCAGGAACCATTTTTTCCTGTGTAAATAGGTCCAATACCAAACCAAAGATCCTGAGGTGACTTCATGGGGTCGTTAAAGCCATGAAGTGATTTGTTGGACATAAAAATCTGACAGATTTGAATGGTTGAAGCACAAAGACCTTCTCAGAGTTACAGTACATGCCATGCAGGTGCTCAGTAGGTCACAAGAAACCAGCCTTGCGTTGATGGTGCCAAATGTAAGTTAATGTTGATATCCAACACTTCCAGGGATTCTTAATTCCTTTTATTCACCTCGGTCTTTAACATGTGGGCTCATTGGATTTGGTCACTCACTCGCACTGTATGAACTGGAAGCATGGAGAGACCCCACAGGGTGCTAAACAAGTGTAATGGGTTTAAGCCAAGATAGCATGCATGTTGTTGCTGTGTGTAGGTGCTCTGGCCTGTGAGAAGGAGCGGAGCTTCTCGGGCTGTACACTCATGGATGATGTCCCACCTTTGTGCCATATGGTACATGACATGTTTGGTTTATACTCTGGATGGGGAAAAATAAATCTGCCTTTGGCTTCATTTCGTAAATTGTGTGAGTGAATCGTGTCCCCGCAATGAAGAGAGATGGCTGCCAGTGTGTATTTGGGGTGGGGGTTCTGTGTGATGGTCCAGAGCTATGCCATAAGAAATGAGCAAACCTCAGTGTGATCCTAAGAGGATAAGGACTTACACAGCACTGCACTGTAAGATGGGAGAACAAGCAGGAGAGCGTAAGCCAAACACTGACAGATGGAGCTGTGTTCTGTAAGGGAAACACAGCATGTGGTTGTTTTTAAAAAACATCTTGTTTTCTTTGCAGAATGTATGTCATGAGATGGTTCCATGTATGATTTCAAGCCAAGATGAATAAAATTAGGTTTGTTACAAAAATGGCAACGTTGAAATGTTTAGTACAGTTGATACTGATAAATGGCAGGTCATACTAAGCATTATGGAAGTGGAAAGAGACATCAAGGCCCACCACAATAGTTAAGCTCAGTGTAGTCCTACTGGTGGGTGATACTGCAATACTGTGAAGCAAAGAGCTGCTGCTTTTCTCAAACTTTAGTTTTTATTCCAAGGCACAGAGATCAGATCCTTATGAGGCACTGTAAATCAAGACTCCCAAGTGTACATTTACATTCAAACGAGGTGGTTGTCACAGAGCTTCCCAAACCATCTTCCCGACAGTCGCGTTAGGAGTATCACCTTCTGTAATCCTTCCTTGTGAGGCACAAAGTTTCTAGGGAGTAAACTAGTGTATGTCTGCAGAAGTGTGTTTGTGTGTGTTATGGACAAAGCAATACTTTGTCAGAGAAAACAACAGCTGAATGAAGGAATTTCAATTGTTACGAGTGACTGGGGACAGCGGGTTGCCAAGAAGAGCTTCAGGCACACAATCCCCCTGGGATCCCTACTACATTCTTCTCACATCTGATAGCTTCACACAAAGGTGAGGATTGGGTGTGTGTCAGGTGAGGATGTGTGGCTTTTAGCAAAGTGAAACGTGCAGATTCTTTAATGGTTATAAATCGTGTCTGCAATGCTATACTAGTAAACCTTCCTATCGACTGGGTGCTTTCATGAGTTGTTTCATAAAAATGTCAGTTATGCTTGGGTTCGCATCCCACCGCCCATTAAAATCTATATATATCTTCTTTTTTTTTTAGTTTTCATGTTGCTTAGTAAACAATCAATTTTCAGATATTGCTAAAATACAAAGAAAAAAAATCTGTCTTTAAAAACTAAATCTTTGGCTTTGTTTCAGACATTAAAAAAAAAAAAAAAATCCTAAAACCCAAACATCCCAGAACCATCCACAAAGCAAAACCCCATTTCAGCTGTTAAATAAATATTACTCCAAGAGCAACATTTCCCTATAAAGTTAGAATTCTCTGGTTAGTGTGCACAGCCGTGACTGAAGTGTGTGTAGCTGTCACACTTCCGGAAAGCACTAAGGGGGCGGAAAGAGATGCATATATACATTGTACAGCGAACAATCCTCATGGTAAAACTGAAGAGTACCCACCATGTTAAGCTCTGCTGAGACAAAGAAAAGCTTTAAACCCAACACACCCCGCCATGGAGGATGATGGGCGATGCAAGCAAATTATATACTGAAAAACCCCGAAGCTTTCCCATGGTGATTCGGGTGGAGGCGACCCACCACGACATCCGGTCAGCCACCACTGCAGTGCTGGGTTCAGTGTTCACACCTCTGGTTGGAGGTGGGGAAGGAGGGTCTGCCTTACTGGTACCAGGGGGTCTTCCTGACCCAGCGTAGGGTGAAGCCTGCGTCCGTCCGGATCTTGATGGAAGCCGCCTCCGCTTCTCTCACCGTCTCCTTCACGGACTGCATCAGGTTCTGGGCGTTGTGCACCAGCATCTCCGTAGCCTGGCGGGAGACGCACACGTGAGCGCATTGGGTAGCGCCAGTGGCACAAGAGGGCACGCGGGGGAGCGAGACGCACTCACCTGCTCCGACTCCTCCTCGCTGATGTTAGTCCGTCCCAACATGGTGGCCTTGACTGTGGACAGGATCTTCAGCTGCGTGCTGATGGTGGGGATCCGCTCGCACACCTGCCAATCAGCCAAGTTGACGGTAGGTGAGTGGCGCCACTGCCAGGGCGAGGAACCGGATGAAGAGCCCACAGCCTGAGTGAAGGCCAGCAGAAGTGGGCTGGGGACTCCTCACCTGAAGCAGGTTGGTGCGGATGCGCTTATCCGTACACTGCTTGGCCACCTCCTTGGCCAGCCGGGTGACCTCGTCGGAGGCTTTGGCGATGTCCTTGGCGCACTGGATGAGGGCGCGCTTGTTCCCGCTGCCCCCCCGCACCAGCCGGGACATCTCCGCCATCAGCAGAGCCATGCGCTTGGCAGCACCAATGATGTCATTACCCTGGATTTTAGGGGAGATGAGGGGAGTGGAGGTAGAAATGGCCGATTACTACCAATTAGCACCAAGGAACAACGATATAGAGGACTTTTAATTAAGGATGGGGTCTGAGTTGATCAATCCATCTGAGGTGCAGTTTCCTGACAAGAATCATGGGGAACCCGAGGGCTGAAAGCAGCTGCTTAACCGTAGTGTTACAGACAGTCCTTTATGGAGCCCGCACACTCCATAAACGCTAACAGCATGAATCAGACACGAAACAGGCCGTCACACTCTCCATTTCACCCCAAGCAGAGTCCACATGACACGGCCCTCTTCTCCGCTGAGGGCACACCCCATATGTTATTGGTGAACATTCTAGGTCAAAGGTCACTGCCCACATGCATCATGCATTGTGGGAGCCCTTTAGGTGGAGGGAGACCAGAGTAACAGCCATGAAGGCCAGTCACAGGCATCACAAGGTTAAACCTGGTCTGCTGAGAACAAACAAGTAGGAAACAACCACAACACAGGCAACATGGCGTCATCTGGGTTAATTCAATTATGGCGAAACTGTCATCCTTGGCTTCACAGGTTGGAAAGGACATAAGCAAAAATGTGGAGAGAGACCGACTCCTCCGGTGGCCCTGACATTCAATTGGTTTATCCAGAAGGAAGGGGAGGGACTTGTGAAGCCAGCAGCAGTTTGTCCACACTTGGCATTCTGTTTTAAATCGGGGTTGCCTGGCGGCACGGTCTAAGGTGATGCAACAACTGCAGGCCAGGGTCCCAAATGACGGGCGCAGGAGGTACCTTACTGGACCACTTGCGCGCTTCCCGGTGTAAAGCCTGAGCAGCAGCCAGCATGGGCTGGTTAACGGGCTGATTGGTGGGCATTAAGAGCAGCTCAGGCTCATAATCATCTTCATGGTCTGTGAACTCAGCATCATCCTCATCATAAACATACATATCCGGCCTGGTGGCCTGAAGGCCCTCATCTGGGACATCGGGCTGGAGAGGACGAGCAGGAGGAGCAGTAGGAGGACAGGGAGGGCAGCAGCATGGGGAAAACAAGGAGAAAGTTAGTATGAGAGGAGCAGGATGAACATCCGAGGAGGAGATACGCCGGAGGGTTAGGGTTAAGGAGAGAGAAAAGTTACAAGGAGAAGGTGAGAGGAATGTAAAGGAGAAGGAGGGAGACCTACAAAAAAAAAAAAAAAAAAAAAAAAAAAGGAGGAGAATTTTAGGACAGGAGACTTGCAGAACCGGAGACTCAAAACTAAGAAACCTACTGGACAGGGCATCTATAAAAAAGGAGACCTACATTACAGGGCATCTATAAAAAAGGAGACCTACATCACAGGGCATCTATAAAAAAGGAGACCTACATCACAGGGCATCTATAAAAAAGGAGACCTACATTACAGGGCATGTATAAAATAGGAGACCTACATTACAGGGAATCTATAAATAAGGAGACCTACAGCATGGAATTTGGCCAAACAAAAACAAATTCAGGTCCAATCAAAGTGTCCGAAAGGCCTGCCAGGGGGTGATATGGGTGGCTGTGGGGACACAGCAGAAGGCCCTGTCTTGCTGTTTGTAGGCTTTCATATATTCTCACAGGAATTACAGGAGCTGCTCACATCAGAAAGGACCCAGGTCCACATTCATAGATGCTAAACATCAGCATTGTAAAGACAGACTACCTGCACTGAAGAAGCCCAACAAAGCCAACCTGTAGGACTGTAGGGGCACCATCAGTCTATTAGTGTTATAGCTTTAAGAAATACGATTCAAATCTAGAGCTACATTTGAAACCATGCCCATATCTACCACTGAGGACACTGATGTCAAGTCCTCCGTATTTTTTCTGCAACTTCATTACAGGGCACACCTAGGAAGGGCTAACGCTCTTGATTTCTGTATTTTAAAAAATTCCTGGCAAACACACAGCTCTTCACAAAGAGTATCAAACATAGATCTCTCTCTCTCTCACACAAACACACACACACACACACACACACACACACGTTGGAGCAGAAAGGCCTCAGCATGCGGCCTCGCAGACAGCGGGGGAGAGGAACCAGCTGTAACATCACGGTCAAGGCCTTTGAGGAACAGGAAAGGCCACGAACACAAGTCAGAAAAGCAACAGTAACAAAGAGACAGTATATTCTACTGTAGGAGGGGAACGAAAGACAGGCATGCGGGAACAGGCCACACAAGCAGTGTTTGGGAAACACTGGACAATGATTTCAATAATAATCTGTAATAATAAGTGACGCCATTGAAGTTCTTAAAAAAGAGCTTAAGCCATCAGACAGGCCTCAAAGTACCATGCTTATGTGAGCTCATGCTGAGCTCAGTACCATGGATCTGTCTCCGGCAAATCAAAAAGGCAGAAGATGGATCTAAAATGAAATTGCTGCATTAGAAAGTTCATTAAGTTTCATTTCAACCTCCCGCTGGACTCTGGGTGTGCATTCCATATGAAGACACAACATACATACACGTTAGGACACTGCAAAGCCCGGCATGTGACTGAACCTTTCTAAGAAGGTACCATGACAAAGCCATGGGGGTGGGGCTGCAGGAGAGAGTGATGCTGTCAGAGCAGGAGCCAGGACACCCCCCCCCCCCAAAGACAGGGCTCACCTTGCTGGACCACTTGCGGGCCTCATCGTGGAGCTGCCTGGCCGCCACCATCATGGGCTCGCTCACCATTTCACCTGCCTTCTGCTCGGGGAACTCCTCGTCCTTCTCCTCTGGAGGGGGCGGGCGTGGAGGAGGTACCTCCCCCTCTGGGAGCGGTGGCTTGGGGGGGGCCAGCTCATCATTAAGCTGGGAGTGGGAAAGGGCAGATCCCAGTTGGCTCGCACAACATCATTTGGTCCTGAGCCGTTCAGGAACATAGTTCCCAACAGATGGACTGGACAAGGAAGTGATGGGAGCAGATCTGAGGGTGACGGAGGGAAATGTGCGCTGCTCTAGGAGGCCTGCAGACTCACGTGCAGCTGGTCCAGGTCTGGGGGTGGAGGGGGGAAGTCCGGCTCCTGCGGCTGGAAGGCCTCCCTCACTTTGGCCACGGCACCCAGGATGCGGAAACTGGAGTCCAAGAAGCTCTTCTGTAGGGCTGCCGTTGCAACCCGGCGAGAGGGAACAGAATTACATCAGATCTACGGCGGCCCCACAGAAAAGGGAGGAGAGAGATGACAGCAGGATCATGCAAAAACCCAACTGCCTTCACCTGAAGAAAAGTCCTGCTAAAGTCCTTCTTTGAAAAGAGAACCCCATTAAAAGTCTGCCTGTTACCACAGTGTCCACTGAATCAAAAGTAAACCACTGTATGTAAACACTGACTGTTCTAGTTCTATTGCATACTCATGGCTGCACTACCGTACTGAGAATTGCATTATAATACCTTTACCTTATACGACATTCAGTCACGGGACATATGCTCATTTCTGTAAAAATGCTAAAAAAATGCAGACTTCATACAAAAGCCTATTAACAGGTAATGATTAACATATCTGCACCTATTTTCTACACAGACATTTTTTTTTAAGTGACAAATTTTTTGACTGAGTCATTCAGTTTTGTTCTTGTCATTTTACTATTAATTGCAATTGCAGTCATTGGCTCCCAAATTGATACTAAGCACATACGTTTGGTGTTTATTGCAAAGGTGATACTAATTACAAAGCACCCAGTGAGATCGCTTGTTAAACTTTTCAACTCAGAACTGTTCTTTTAGAATTTCGGTTCCATTTTATTACTAATTGAAATTAACGTTTTACTTAAAACTACTGGTTGTTTCAAACAAATTAATAAAGTAATCATTTTTGTGGTACCACTTTACAATATGGCTCCCTTTTTCCACTTGTAAATGGTAGCAACTCAGTAATAAAAAGAAAACTTATAACTTGTTTAAAATGATCTACTTAAAAGTGTTACAACCTAATAACCAGACTATAAACCATTCATAAACATTTATATGGGTGACCTTATTGTAAAGTGGGACCATTTTTGTTAAAAACCAATAAATCTGCAATACATTTACTGAATTAAGCAAGCAAGACTTCCTGTGAGCACTGTATGCTGCAATATGTTTATGTTTGCTAAACATGCTTCTGTGCACCATAAACACAGTCACATTCTCAAACTTCTTTCACACATTTTTAAATGTTTAGTACTTCACATTCATGTTTGTATATTTATGTAATGTAATCTAGTTTATTCACATCTACCTCAAAGCATCGCTGGGGAGACACACTCATTGAGTTTCATTCTTATCACAATGACAATAAAGGCATTCTATTCTTAACATGGGGAGTAGTGATTCTCCCCGGACAGCAAAATAGATGTCTAGAGTCCGTGGCACTGTTATTCTGGTGGTTGTGGGATAAACTGATGGGACCCTATTCTGCTAGTTCTATTCTACTAGTGTAACTGACAGAGAGCCTGCAGCCTAAGTAATAATAATAATAACAACAACAATAATAGATACTTTATTGATCCCCATGGGGAAATTCTTTTTATGTCTCTCCCAACGCGAAGGGCAGCCACCTGTCGCAGAGCCCAGGACCTTGCTCAAGGACCCACAGATGTGCCAAGGCGAGGCTCGAACCAGTGACCTTCCGAACACAAGCACAGAGGCTTAGCCTGACACGAGCCAACAGCCTCCCCACACCTGGATCCTGGATCCTGCCCGCCACGCTTTTGGCCTCCATCACCATGGGAGAGATGGTCCTGCTGAGATCATCCGAGGCGGCCTTCACCATCTCCCGGAAGCGGGGGTCCTCAGAGTTCTCCACCTCCCGTTTGGCCACCAGTAGGACACGGTTGGCGCGACGTGCGATGCTGGTGGCCCCGGCGACGAGCATCTGTGGCTGCACGTTGGTCATGGCGACACGGCACTTGTCGATGTCCTTCTTGATGGCCTCCTCTGAGGCATCCAGCAGGGACTTGGTATCAATGGCCTCATCCACCAGGCCTGCGATAGATAAGCACATACAGCACTCTGAAGTCACATCGACCTCCGACCCGTGTGACGTCATGAGCGCGGTGGCAGCCCTTGCAGACTGACTACCTGTCATCTTTTCCACATTGTCGATCCACTGGTTCTTCATGGCCTCAAAGTGCTCGTAGGCTGCCTGGTTCCCCGGGTTCTTCAGCAGGATGCGGGCGGCTGACACCACCTGAGGGGGAGTAATGATAGAGCGCGCCGGCTCTCAGCCCCAGTGCTGAGCTCTCTGAGGAGATCCCACACCGTTAATTACCTCCCCAGCACACCAGAGAGAAGTCTGACCAGTAACAGTGCCTACAGTCTCATTTATAAAGATGCCTCAGAAACAACCAGTCTCCCCTCAGACAGCCGATCCCTTTCAGTCCAAGTGCCGACTCCACAGCAACAGTTGGTCAACTTGCCAAAATCCACACAGACACGTATACAGACAGAATGACAGACACAGACAAGGTCACAGACAGAGAGAGACAGACAAGGACATACTGAGATACAGACGACACATATACAGACACAGAAAGTGGCAGAAAAACAAACAGACAAAGAGAAAGATAGGAATTCATATTCACATACAACACGGGCGGGCAAAGACACGGGCGGGCAAAGACACGGGCGGGCAAAGACACGGGCGGGCAAAGACACGGGCGGGCAAAGACACGAACAGACAGACCTGGGGCGTCAGCTCCCTTGCAGACTTCACTGCAGTCTGGATACCCTCCACAGTGGCCTTGTTGGCAGTGCCCACGGCGGCCGCCTTCTCGGCTGTGGCGCCCAGCCTGTTGGCATGGCTCTCGAAATTAGCAGCCCGCTCGTCAAACACCTGTGGGAGGCAACCAGAGTAGCACACAGGAGAATGTGAAGAGGCACAGGGACGCGTGGCAGCCCACACTGCGAACGGGATTCGTCCCCAAGCCCACTGCCAACCTCGTCCCTGTTCGGGGTGTTGAGCGGGGCGGTGGCTGCTACCGCAAGCAGCTTGATGGGCGTGGTAGTGTCACTGAAGACATCAGACACTTCCTGAGTCATCGCCTCCTGCATCTTCTTCTTCAGGTCCTGCGAGGATGTTGAATTGGAATGAAAGTTAGTATGATGACAGTGAGAGTCAAAAAGGACTTATTTACAATGTAAATACGGCCCACAAATTATGCTTTTCAGCAGGAAAGTATAGGTCAGTCGAGACCAAATAATCATGAACGTGAGACAGTAATTGACTTCACACTAATTTCAGGTAAAACAGATGCATTTGTCCATGTTGAGCAGAGTATTCGGGGACTGCTGGCTAATCAGAGGCGTCCTTTCTTGGGATTAATGTTTACGAGCTGCAATGTACAGTTGCAGGCCATGCTCATGTCAGCAGAGGGAGCCCTTGAGCACAGCGCCTGGGGAAGACTCACTCTGAGGGCCTCCTGGAGCTGGTGAGCCGTGGCATGGGCCTGTGGGGAGTCGCCCTGGCCGCGGGCTGCCAGCTCCGCCAGCTGGCCCATCAGCTGCTCCACACGTTCGCACCGAGCCAGCAGCTCCTGCCGGCTCGGTCCTGGTGTGGCGATGGCCAGTCTCCGGCCCTCCGCCACTAGTGCACGGATAGCAGCCTGGCCTGAGCAACATCAAGAGGGGAGTCAGGTGTTTGCATGCCCACCCAGACAATGCCACCAGTGCACAGCAGATGGCATAACAAATTGGGTGGAAGGCAAAGATTTCGGAATCCATTCAGCCGCGCAGACAGGAGACAGCAAAATCAGAAACCGAATCGCCGCGGCGCTAACAAGGCTGTGCAAACAAAGCGGCAGCGTCAGACAGTACCCAGAAGGCCCCACTGCTGAGTGCTGGGCGACGCCCACAGCTCCTCTCGCTTTTCCGTTATCCACCAGCACAGATAATCGCCACTCTGTGTTATTAATAAGCGCGCTCCTTCAGCTTGCCGAGCGAGGCAGTGCCTAAGGTCATCTCGGCAGAGCTAAACCGTGACCACAGTGGTCAGGATGAGTCACCTCCTCCGCAGGCTGATATAAATAGGGCCTGCAGTTCTGACTTTTGTTACAGACTGGGTGACTGAACATTACACAATCACCGCTGATGTGGGCTGGCTGGGTGGCACAACCTGGGGTTTCCCTATCCGAAACCCAGGGGTCCCACTAGGCCTCACCCACTTGGCACAGCCCAGGCAGGACAGGTGTGTGACTCTGACATCTGCCATTTGTATGAACTGCTGCTATTACTACTAATAGTAATACTACTGGTCCTGGTGCCAGTTGGGGGTACTCACCAACCCCACGGTCGTCCACTGTGGGGTTGTCGACCCAGCGCTGGGCCTGCTCCATTTTGCCTTCTAGATGGATGGCGGCCTTGGCGGGCCGGCTGTTGGCCACGGCTCGATTCGTCTTGGACTGCAGGTTCTGCAAAGCGGCGCCGATCTGCCTGGCCAGGGCACGCGCCTCAGGGGTGTCACCTTTACCTCTGTGGAAACACGGAGCGGGCGGTGGGTGTGTCTGCGGACCCTATTGGGCCGCTGGAGGTGGTGACACTCGGGGGTCCTGGCCGCTTACAGTCTGCGCAGCTCAGACAGCTTGGCGGTGAGGGCTGCGATCTCGCCCACAGAGCGCAGGATGTCGTCCCGCTCCTTGGGGTCCTCGCACAGCTCCGCCATGCGCCGGGCCTCTGCCAGCAGCGCCCGGATATTGTCCTCCCCTTCTGGGCCGCCGTTTGGATCGGCCAGCCAGCCCTGCGCACACACACACACACACACACACACACACACACACAACCCGACCATGGATGCATGTTGCGCCCCCATGTCAATGCGAGCAGCAATCCGCACGCCACACCAGCCTTCATTACCGTAACAAACCAAATTAAGCCCCCCCAAAATGAACACCACAGAAAGAAGCTCCTTCTAGCACTTTTCTTCCTGTCCTTATGGTACCCAGACATGTCATGCATGCTCAGATATGGTCCATCTCTGACACACACACCTGGGCCGCATCGATCCTCTTGGCGATGGCCTGTTTGGACGCAGTCATGGCCTCCAGCTTGCGAGCTGCATTCTCCACCTTCCCTGTGAGCATGTCCAGCCCCTGGGACACCTGCTGGGCCCTCTGCATTGCCACCGGTGAGGCCCCCTGTCCCCTAGCAGGCAGAAACGGCATTTAGACAGCAGGCAGCAAACTTCCTCAATAGACCGCGAGGAGGACCGCTCCCGCGAGGTGACTCCACCAGGCCGTACCTCGCCCTCAGCTCCGACACCTGGTCCGTCATCTGGCCCAGGGTTCTGGCTGTGCCCAGGATTTCCCGTCGCTCCTTGCCCGCACACAGCTCGCCCACCTTGCCCGCCTCATCCAGGATCTGCCGCACCGCCTGCTCCCCAGCATCTCCTGTCAGGGTGGTGTCCAAGTAGAATGGCAGCACCATCATCCAATCAGCATTAAGCAAATGGCCACAAGAAAAGGAATGGGCGGGGTTTAATAAAGCTTTATTAACGTCCATCTCAGAAGGACTTATTAACATAGTGTCATAGTGCCGTCTTCCCTGTCCAATCAGCTGCGGCAAGGCTCCCAGAAGGACCACCCACTGCACCTGGTTGGCCGTTCGGGTCCCGCAGCCAGCCTTTCGCCTGGTTCATCTTGGAGTTGATGAGTGCCAAGGCTCTCTTCATGGCCTCAGAATCCTTCACAGCAGAGAGAGAAACTCACCAGTCAGGTCACATGACCATTACACCTGTGCCGGAGCACACAAAAGCGGGCGGCTTTTAGAAGCTCCATCTTCACACTAATTTCCTGCAGCCACGTCACACGACGATGTACATGCACACTCCGTGCTGAGCAGAAACAGCCACGCGTGTGTGTATGTGCGAGTGAATGAACATCACACTGTCACCCTGGACATCCCTTCCAATGACATTGCGACCACCTACCCTAACCTGATGCATTCTGGGAAGCTGAACCACACAGTACCATTATAGAAACCACGCTGTGTCCTTTCTGAGGCCCTGCCTTGCCCGATGACTGCACTGTATGCAGCATGCGCATGTATTCCCACCCGCAACGCTTCACACTGAATGGCAGATGCACACGGGGCCTCACAGAGGGATCCCTGTTACCGGAAGGGGGTCAACCTCCCAGCTGCTAATCATTAAATTACAGTGGATGAACTAAAGGACTCTGCATTAATGATAAGTGCACGGCAAACACTCCGCTCAGAAAACGAGGCACCCGGCATCTAAGCACTAAATGTGTAGGAAGAACACAGACCCGCCTGCGAGGGTCAGGGAGGGGCACCGGGCAGCCCCGCCCCCAACAATCTGCAAGCTCCACCCTAAATGTTATGAGCATTTCCCAGAGGAGAACACACACTTTGAAGCAGTTTAAAAGGCAGTTACTGAGACGTACGGGCGCGTTTGCAGCTGCCAAGATGGGGCCTCTAAATAATTCACAACACTGAAAGCCCTCGCAGGCCCGCGACCTGCATTACTCACGGCCGCTAAGCAGATTACTGAACCACTAATGGTGTTTGCACGTCTTCTGCGAGAGCGAATCACCGGAGAGCGGACCTAGACTAATCACACAGCCTTCTGGGGGGGCAGGGCAGTGGATAAGAGGTGCAGAGAAGGCCGGGAAACACAAACTGAGAAAGTGAGACACGGACACAGTTCCATCGCTGAGGGTTAGTAGTGAGGTGACAGGCTTTGCACACACACAACACATCCTTTACTGAGCTGAGAGTGCCCAGCTATTCTCTAGCATGCATCTCTCCCTCCCAAATGGCAGGGCAATGCCACAGTGAGCCAAGGACACTCTGCGCCCCTTTCCTGACCTGTGAGCCGCACACAGCCAATCAGATGGCTCTGTGCCGGATCCCTGTAACACGCGTCTCCTGCTCAAGTCCCCACTAATCTCCCATTCTGCTTGGCTGTGACAGCAGTACCGTGGCCAGCCTGTGTGTGGCGCCCTATTTTACGGATGGCCAGGACTCGTATATTAGACCCAGTCGCCTGACCCTCTTCTGGAAAGAGACTGAGGGGGCAGGGGGACGACGACGACACACCTTCCTATTATGTTGTCTCTCTCTTTGTCCTGTCAATGAAAACAAGATTCCCTGACTCTGGCAGTTAAACATTTACCAACTGCAGGCACCTCTGAGCAGCCGGGCGTCTGATAGGCCCTGGGCCAGATGCACCCTAACCATTAAGTCGACCTACCGAGGACATGTGTGGTTTGCAGACAGGTCAACTGTCACGGGCACTCGGCCCGAACTGTGGCATCACATGCAAAAAAGGAGAAAGCATGTTCAGTGGTGTTAATTTTTACCAAAAAAAAAAAATCCAAAAACGCAACAAACAACCTCCAGGCCAGTGACCCGGGTGCTGAGGGCTGACTCAGCCGCAAGCCACAGGTGGAGTGCCCACCAATGCGCCGCTAAAGCTAGTGTGCTATCAACTGCTACCAGTGGCACGTGAAGCGACCACGTCACAAGACCTTGAGCACATGGCACACAGAGGCTGCACACATGCACCAGCAGCAAGAGGGGTGGAGAGGCAGGCTTACCTTCTACAGGGAGGAAAAAAAAAAGGGAAAGGAAGAGTAAAAGAGAGGATGTTTAACGACACATACTGAGCACACAGGAAAACGCAGAGGGTTTAATCGGGGCGGGGCTTCCATCTCTTCAGAAACGAGGCACCCTGGGAGCTCGTGGCGCTCCCCACCCCGAGCTGGACGGGGAGGGTGGAGGAAGGCCTCACCTTGTTGGCCCAGGCGTCCTCGTCCCAGGACGTGAGCTGCAGCACGCGGATGATCTCGTGGATCTCGCGGCTCATTTTCTCGAAGGTGAAGTTGCGGTTCTTCAGGGACTCCTCCACTCCCAGACTCCTGGTGCTCTTAGTCGTCACGTAAATCTTAATGGCTAAAGGAGGCAGGCTGTTAGTGGGTCCTGCCTGGGGTTAGAGTTAGGGGCAGGCTATTCACAGCTCCCGTAACTCCAGGTCCAAAAACGCATGATCAGACACATGGCCATAAATCCGTGTTCTGATCCACACACAAACCAAGGGAGGGTCACCTGATATCAGTATCGGCAGCAGCTCCTTCACCGTGTTCATGGAGTTGATCAGCATGACTCTGTGCTCCTGGTGCGTCAGCTCCTGCTGTCTCTCGTCAATCATCTTTGCCATTTTCGTCATGCCTGGGGGGGGCGGGGGTGTATAGGAATCACAGGACTCTGAGCAAAGTGACAAAAACCGAATAACCTTCCAAGCACACTTCCTCCGAGTTATCAGAATTCAGTCATTGGTATTTCATATAGGTACCGATATGAAAATGCTTTCTCCAGGCGCCAGACAGCTTAGCATGGGCGACTGATGCCTTCCCATCATATAACTAGTGAGCTACTCCAAAAAAACAAGACCATAGGCATATGGAGACTCCTTCCAGTCTCCTCCCATATCACTCCAGTCCATACTAAGAAGCTGGAGCAGCAGGGATGGCAGCATGGAGCACCTGGGCCCAGGTTTTTGGTGTAGGTGATCAAGTCCTCCATAGTCTCCACCACCTCTGCCACTGTCAGGTACTCCAGGATGCCCTTGCACACACGAATGATTTTACGGACCTAAAACACACAACAGGAGAATGGCGTTCTAAAAACGGGACGCACAGCCAAACCAATCCAGCGGGCCTGGACAGACCCAGACTGTCCCCTACCTCAGCCTCATCGAACGTGAGGAGCAAGTCCGACGTCCCGGAGAGAATGCCCCGCGATCCATCGATGAGATAATCACGGGCCGGTACAGAGTAGGGGTCTGCTCTGAGCATCTGGGCAGCCTGGACCAGCTTAGTGCATGCATTCTCCACCCTGTAAAGGGGGCACAGCTGTGACAACTGACTCGGTCCTGCCAGCTCCCCCTGCTGGAGACAAAGTGCAGACAGATTCCTGTAGGCTAAATGGGACTGGCTGGGAAACGGCATTTAGGAGGCTGCCACGAGCATTAGCTCCAAACTAAACAGACACTCTGCAAGAGGAATTGGCCTCCTGGGCCATATTAAGCAGCGTGGGGTGTTGTGAGGAGTCACCTCGACCTCGAATGGGACTACCGTGCACAGAAACGGACTCGCCAGCAGTGGCTGACTACGGGCCAGCTATGAGGAACTCTTCAGCTGCCGGTAACAGTCAGCCCCTTCTGCTTCCTGGATGGTCAGTCCCGTTATCAGCTCCTCCATTTGAGATGATGAGCTGTAAACACAGTCACCCCTCTGTCCTGGGGGTACCTACCTATAATCATTATCCCCTTTAGGCCCGATGTCAGCACGTTTATAAACTGGATGAGCCCAGGAACACACACGCAGTCAGAGACAGAGAGGGACACACCACACACACACAGTGACACATGACACCTCGCACAGACAGGAAACACGGTCCTGCAGACGTGTAGTCACATGACCCATCTCTCCGTGGAGCTGAGGCACTGAAGGACGTGTGCACGTGTGCTTACTTAATGAAGGCTGGGGGCATGTCTCGTCTCATAACCTGATCCTCCGTGGTCTGGACCGTCTCCTTGCCCACCTATAGAAGAAGATGTGCAGAAGCAGGTAGAAGTGAGGAAATGGAAGGATAGCCTGGCAACATGGCTACCACCCGCTCAGCACATCCCACCGTGCTTTCTTCTCTCTAGTATTTCTGTACTTCTGAAAGCTAGTTAAAAAAGAAACAATCATTATAACTGAAAAGCTTGCTAAGTTGCGTCACCATGAATGCACGGCTAAAAACATCACTCCCCCTGGCCAGGTTCAATCAGCAAGTTTTCAAAATAACGGAATAGCACTGCTGTTCAAAATACCAACAAAATACCGTATATTATAGTATAATGTCCAGGCAAATTACATACCGCCCAAGCCTAATCTCAGGCCAGCTGACAATCGGAGTCCTTGCAATGTGACGACTGCATTTGCATAACATGCAATGTTGGTACTAAAACAGATGGTGCTTACGTCAAAGGAGATTAAGCTGTAAAACCAGTAAGAGCCAACAGTGATATTACTCTGCCGGCCATGGGATTTGAATCCACAACCTTCTAGAGACGGATAGAGATTCCTAATCCACTGAGCTACACACCACCCCATATATTTTTAGCTGATAAAGCTGACTTGTAGAAATGTCCCTAAAAGACCCTAAATATGACAGTGCCTAAATGCACTACATGCTCCGTCACTCAGCCTGAAAGCATCTCGATTCTCAGTCTCTCCCTCATCTTTCCCTTCCCTCGCTCACACATAAACATGAGACCAGAGCTGAAGCTGTACGATCAGCCACCGGTTCTGCCTCATGAACATTCAGCATGAGGGTTGCTTATCTCCCCGAAGCACCCAGCCACCCCCCCCCCCCAAAGCTATAATTAAAGAGAGGGCAGCCAAATCAACTTTTAAATCAAGGTCTCCGGACCAAGGTTCTCTGGTGATCGATAGTGGTAACACAGGAGAAAGGCCTCCTGGATGGTCATCACATGACATACACCAGAAATGCACCACAGCAATGGCGTAGATAGTGGGGGGGGACAACTTAGTGTAATCTAAATACAAAGGTTTGTCTATTGAGCAGATGAATGAAGCCAAATTGTTTTTTTATGGGGGGGACAAAGTTTCCCCCCCGTTCCTACGCCACTTCCAGTGAGGACACGACGTGACAGGGAGCTGCATCATAGCTGGAAGGAGCAGGTAAACACAGACAACGTGCTGTTAGTGTGCTCCCAAGATGCACCTGTCAACTGGGGTCCCCCTCAACTGGGGCCAGGGCCAGCCAGGAGGGCTGGGGGGGGGGGGCATTCCAGAGTTATTATTAGAGCTTTCAAACATGCCCCTAGTGAGAAGGCCAGCAGGCCCCTCTAGTGGAACAAACATCTCGCTGGGACACTGAGGTTGATAGGGTCTGAACTGCAGTCCTCAGCATGAACCAGCACACAAGTAAAGCTACCAATGTGACCATCTGTTTCTTCATTTGCTTTCGACCATTTCTCCACCATTGTTTCTCAGACAGCTGTTCGGAAGGTTCCCATCCTTGCAGGCCACTTGTAAAGCCAGCCACTTTCCGCCGAGGCCCAACAGGGGATGGGCTGCCCTCGGATGCGAGACGTGCATGCAGGCAGCCGTTTAGACGGAATAGGAAGAGTCTGCTGATCCGTCCGTTCTCTGGCAGCCATAAGGAGAGGTCGTGCAGTTGAGGAAGACGAACAAGCGGGTCTTTGTGAAGCTCCTGCGACTGACACGAAAGGCAGCCATGTGCTCAGGGAGCTGAAAGTCCCTATCCAGATCTTCAGTGAAAACATTCAGGACATGCAGAGGAAAACCGAAGGCGCCACTGATCAGAAACAATGTTCATACACACCAGCCAAGGCAGGAGCCAGAATGGGGGACTGGGCTAAATTTAACGTGGTCTCCCAGAGAGCAGGCATGTGCTGCATCTCTCCTCCAGGCTGGGAAAGGCCAGGGGCAATGGCAGCTTGCGTAACGCCTTCCAGATGCTTGTTTACATGACAGTCTGACGTCATTTCTTAGGGATTTTGCTGGCCGCCATGGAGAAGACGCTACAGCTAGTGTCTCCCTTTTAAGGAAGGTCTCAGCGGTAAGCTGGCTCTTTCACACGTCAGACACATCCGCCTATAAAAGGGACCTTTTCACTGTTACTGTCATGGTAAGACGAAGACTTGGTGGGGGTGAGGAGGGGGGGGGGTCACAGCCTTGGGTTCAAGCGCCACACAATTTCGAGATTCTCGCATAAAACCTACTCTACAAACTGCCAACCGCCCTTCCGATCAAACCTGAGAGTCAGCATTCGAGAGGCGTGACATCACCTCCAAGGTGCCGTTAGAGAGGGCGGTCAGGTATACAAAAGCCCGCTTCTTCTCTGCAACATGCTCAGACAAGGTGTCCCAAACTAGATGCCCCCCCACCCCTATGGATTACCACCCCCCCAGGCCATTCTCTCCTGCTCATTTATAAACCAGATCTAACATGCTTATTCTGCAGCCTGAGACTACAGAGGATCTGGGACTGCAACTCCCACCATTCCGTGTGACTGAGAGCCCATGACCTTCAACTGACCATTATGAAATAACTAGCCATTGGACCTTTGATCCGCTGGAAGACATTCCCACATGATGGCTGGTTTGTGTGCCAGCTCAGGGGTGGGAGGGCAACGCCGCCATCTGCAGGGATGCCCTGAACTATGTCACAGGCCATCCAAATGACACAACGAGCCTGTGAACATGTGTCAGATGATCTATCAGCGAGTTTTATCAGGTCTGCCTATGATTAAACTTGCCCGTAACTAAACAAAGTCTATCAGTGTGATGATAGATCACATGGCCCTGATGATTAAAAACAAACCCACCACAATGTCGATAAGGCTGCTCCCGACTGGTTGAGTTAATCAGGGGGTGGGGTAAGCGCGGGTGTCCATGTTGCCCCATTCCCTCTCAGATGCCATGAAAAGCAGTCAGGAAGTCATGGTAGTGGGGGGGGGGGCACGGAACAGAACACACATAGACCCATGGAGTGAGTGAAGTTCAAGCCATCAAGCCAGACCCCCAACCCGAGTTCTAGACCAATCTGTGGTCCACAGAGACACGCTGTTCAGACCGCAGCACAGCATGCCAGGAGAACAGGTGCCCTATGGGGAGTAATTAAGACGCTGACTCTGGAGATTCTCCTCTGAGCCCGGAGTCACTTTCCCAGAGGGCCCCCTACCCGAACCCTCCCTAGCCTCCTGTCAGGCTGCATCCCCTTTATCTCCTGTCCCTCCCTCCAACAGCAGACACACACAACAGGAAGCGATCTTATAGGATACTACAGGGACCCAATTCAGCAGGGCCACCTGCGTGCCAAGAAGCAGCACCTGGCCAATCATCTGGCCCATGTCCTGGGAAGGGACGCTGCCATTGCCACACATACAGTGAAGAACCCTCCTCAACACAGGACCAAATAACACAATATGAAACCAGCTTTGCAGTGCCAACCTTTGACTGCACCAGTAAAAGGCTGTATGCAGGATCATACCATGGGGGTTACATTACCCAGACAGTGTCACAGATAAACAGAAGGGGTGGTCAGTGGTGGCAGGGTCACTATTGTGATATATCTAAAACGCATACACACACACACACACCAGATAGCACCTGCTAGCAAGTGCACCTTGACCATTAACCACAATGGAAAATGAGCCTTCAGTATGGTTCACTGCTTCGTTTCAGGTAGTATCTCATTACACACTGCTAGTCACCAGTCCACTTCCCTCACAGGATATTTCTAGTATGGTTTTCCCATAGGTGGGCCAATCAATAACACACCAGCGTTGAAAGGCTGGGATTGACAAATAGCTCCGAGATCCAGCAACAACCATAATGGTTTCGGGATTGCCTTTCAAGGTGCGTGCAAAATAGCACTTTGGAAATTCCCCGAGGAACTCGAAAGGTCTGCTGAATGTTCCGAAAGCCGAGCCTCAACCAACCATTCCCTGGCACAGGAGCACGCCAAGGAGACAAAAGCCCACTCTAAGCGTGGGGGGTGTCCACCCAGGTGTACAGCATGCTTGTGGCTCAGCACAAGGGGGCACAGTAAACAAGTCGGCCATTATAGACACATGAGGAGCCCAAAGGCCATACAGATGGAGAGCATCACTTCAGAGAAGGGAGATGACCCAGACACCATTATTCGGCCCAAACAGTGTACAACTGGGTGGCAATCTTCCAAACCCACCCATTTTTAAATCATCCAGAAAATCCCTGCACTATTAATCATGTACTGAGTATTGCTACCAGAGACACTGAATCACTGAACAAGGGGAGCACTCTTACCATTCAAGGACCAGGAAACAGCCACCATTCAGAGCCTGAATGCCCCCCCTTCAGGTCAGGGACCCCTGGTTGCTCTCCTCCCTGCTGTTGTGAGTTGACTATTTTTAACTGCCCCCCCCCACCACACACACACACACACACACACACACACACACACACTACTACTACTGATTGAACACAGTCTGATTAACCAGCAGGTCACTTTAACTATGGTCCTTAATAAGGTTCTAATATGTACACATACACTGGTGTAAAGGACACACCTGAATTCCACTCATTCTAATAAAATATGTACGTAAGGACATACCTTGCCTGTTAAGTTAACATTTCGTTTAAAGCACTGCACAGCAATTCCAAATTTCTGCTAACTGTTGATCCGGCGCAATTTTAAAATTTATGTCTTTGAGTGCAACCGGCTAATAGCACAGGGTCTAGCTTCAGTCCACCAGCGCTTGTAATGTCAGCACTTGCTCAAGCTCATTGCATAAGGCTGACAGTGTAATGTTGCTCCTATTACCGGCTTCCCACGGGCTTGCGGGGGCCTGGCAGGTGTCCATGCGAGTTTACGGCGGCAGTGTTAGCGGGCGGTTTCCACGAGCTTGCGGTGACGTCACGGGCCGCGAAACCTAACTCGAGTGTCGGGAGAAACTCACGTGAGGTGCCCCGCAAACGCTGCAGCAAACCCGCAAACCTGTCAACAGCGAAATGCCTATCTGCCTTGAAAGCCGTCACATGCACTAATATAACCCCGTAAACAGGGATCAGTATGGAAAATACCACATGGAAAAGTAAGGATACGTTTCTGGGAGGAGTCTGTGCAAGTAGTTAGATACCTAAGCAGTACCAAACACCGACATTTCCATTTAATGCATGCAAAAGTTTTGTACTTCATGGCAAATGTGGCCGGTGTGGAACTGGTACAGAAAATGAGACACGAGGGGGGATCTTAACGCCTCCTTGTCAAGTAAGGATTCAGTATTTTGCCCAGCCCTTGGAGGCGAGGGGGCAGGGCAACTCTTCAGGAAAATGCAGTTTGTCGTCTTACAGCTTGCCTTTCAAATAAAGCGCTTTTCACACGGCCGGCCTGTACCGCGTCCTGACGGTGATCACCATGCTCTGCTCAGTCCCTAAGTTGATGCTTGTCAAATAAAAGTTGAGAGCAGTCACAGCTGCAAGGGAAGCGGGGATCCCCCAGGTATACAGCGTCCCTCCCCTGGTCCTCTCGGCATACCTACCCTCACAAGATTGCTGACAGCTGCCTGTACCGCTGCCACGGGTCCCGTCAGATCTGGTATGGCTTTCCCGTCCACCTCACCCTCTTCGTGCATGATCACCAGGTGAGAGATCTGCTGGGCCACGGGCTCCAGGATACTCTCGATCGTTTTCGTGTGGAAAACCGGCATTGTGAACTGTTAAATCCCCTGGTCAGACGAGGAGAGTGTTCGTCTTATCAAATCGTTTCCCTCCGCTTCCGCAAGGACAAAATCCAACCGCCTTTCCCGGACAGTTTCGCTTTAAAGATAAAACTAAGAGCCTCGCTGCCCCCCCACCCCCTCCGATCGGCAACTGCCTGACTGTGTGAACCGCAGCCGAAACCTTCGCTGAGTCAATTGCCGTCCGCTGCCTAGTACTGGGGGGGGGGGGAGTCTGTGTATGTAACCACAGATCTCATTGGTGCGCTCGACTTACCCCCACCCCCCCCTTCTACCCCAC
>JABFDZ020000066.1:12831655-12849728 GCA_019775955.2 Pollimyrus isidori | reverse complement strand
ATATATATATATATATATATATATATATGCAAAGCTAAATTTAATTAAATACTTGCAAGTTTTCCACCAAGGAAACCCCTTCTTTTCTCCTTTTTGCCCCCAATGTCCTACTTTGATTCTATTCCCACAAGCCCAGCATTTTGTACTTTTGAGGCATTCCACACAAAACTAAATATCTGATAAATCCCTTACATTGAGTACAGTGGTACTTTCTGCTCTAGTCAAAAACACTCAAATAATACACCATGCATCCCTGTAGATGGGGGACACCATGAATCAAGGCAGACTTATCGTTGTAAGAAAAGAAGTGGATTCGCTGAGGCTGCAGTGTTTGCTTACCGGAGAGGTGAATGTCCTTATTGTTGTCAGAAATGAGGCTGCAGGAAGTGCTGCGTGGAACTTGCTATGCGCGTTTGGTCCAACTGCTGCTCGGTTCTGGTCTCAGCTCACCATTTAAGCATGTAAAGGGATGTGGGTGGGGTCTCCGCTGATTGACACATCCACTCTGTGATGTAGTTGCTGAAGGGCTGCTGGAGAAGTGGCTGGCGGATACATCCTGGTGATTCATGAAATGACACGGCTTCCCACATGTGGCTAATTACATGACCCAAACAGGAAGCATGCCTAAAATGGCTGTTGTATCACTAGCCTACTTTGGGGCCAGCACTGGCATAATCGCAGTGCAGCATGGACAGCTGGCCCTTGCGCATCAGCAAGCAGGTGGCAAGGCAGTTAAAGTTGCTGATTGATTTTGAGATTAATACTGACCTTGTTGATTCCAGGAGGAAATTATGGTGTGTTCTGTCATTACACCGCAACCCCCTAAGAGGTTTATGCATGTGAATATCAACTGTGATGGTATTTCTGAGCAAACAACTGTGTATTGTATAAAGCTCAACCTGAGGCAAGTTTGTACTCAAAACATGCAGCGGACTTGTTCAGTGCTGGCATCCTGCACCGCTACGAATTTCATTATTATTTTACCACAGATTATAATTTCTTGATAATGATTGATTTCCCTGTTTGTTTATTATCGATTTCTGTTCAATGCCAGCGGTGAGAACAACTGATTCACAATCATTCTGAAATTCTTATAAACTGTAACACTGATCAGGCCTGATATTTTACTGGTAGAAATTTCATCTTGCAACACATTCAGTTTCCCAATATACTTCCAAAGCTTCCAGGTAATGTGTTTAACATGTGGTGCATTCTCGAAGTATTCAGACCCCTTTGGATTATTTCCACATTTTGTTATTTTGCAACCTTACGCTCAATTAAGTTCAATTTCCCCTCTCAAAACTCCACAGCGACAGAAAGCTAGAATTTAGAAATCTTCGTGAATTTACTAAAAAGAAAAAACTGAAGGACCACCTTGACATTCACTGATAAGCCAAAACATTTGACAAGGCCTGAATGATTTGTTGGCCCTTGTCAGTTCACTTAGTACCAAATGTTATCTTACTCTCCAGTAGATCCCAGACCTTGACATGCGCTCTTTTATGAAATAGTTACCATTATTTGCTTTACATTGGGATGTTTGTAATGTTTTGCCTTATTGTTGTGAATTTTCAGACCCTTCACCAATACTTAGTTGAAGCATCTTGGCAGAAATTGCAATTTTCTTGAGTATGATGCAACCAGCTCTGCACACATGGATCTGGGGATTTTTTTTAAATGTTATTTCCTGTAAATTCTAACAAGCTCTGTCAGGTCGGATGAGGACTGTCAATGGACAGCTATGTCTCTCCAGAGATCTTCGATTGGGTTCAAGCCCGAGCTGTAACAGGGTCCCTCTAGGACACCCACCACCAAGTTGTGCCTGAGTCACTCCTACATTGTCTTTGCGTTGTGCCCAGTCTGAGGTCCAGAGTGCTCTGGAATAGGATAAACAATAAGAATAATTACAATTAATTACACAAAATTTAAAACAATATAAAAAAACTAAACTAATCAAATGAAATGGCTTATAGGCAGGCAGAAACATGGCCGGCTCCGGCTACAGGTAGATTAAATAGTCACCTCAGATCCCGGAATTACCTGTGTTGCACAGGAAGTGAAATGATCATTAATTTTCTTGGTTTAAATTGACACTCCTCACTTAACGACTTACCACTAGATCATTAAACGACCTGGTTGATAAGCAAGGATTGCTGATATTTCAAACACACTGTACTGATAATAGGTTGGTGTCAGCCATCTTCAGCTATTGTTTTAATGTCACCTTTATAACATTTATAACATTTTAGTGTATTTATAAATGTTTATACAGTAATGTAAAAAACAGAATAGAGGAAATCAGCTCTAATATACATTACTTAGCTTTGCAGACTGTAAATACAGATAATCAGAAATTCGAACGCTAGTGCAGTGAATACTGAGCAATTGTAGGAACAATCAGAGAGTGAGAGAGGATGATGCTGAAATACTGCACTGCCGTTTCCACGACCAAAGTTCCCGTAAAGAGTACGATACTGATTGGTCGGAGAGCTGATCGTAAGTCCCCGTGGTCGTCACATATTCATTTCTATTAATTTCTCTTGGCCGTGGCTATTTTTATAGTCTTTTTCATTGAAAACGCCCCCACAGTTTCACCATTGGGATGGTATTGAGGTGCGTCAGTATTTCCAGACATGACACCAAACAGCTGTCTTGGTTTCATCAGATCAGAGGATCTTGTTTCTCCCAAACTCCAGCTTTCTAGGACTTCGCCTGAGCTCACATCAGTGGAGTGTTGCTGTGCTGGTTTCTCTAATCTCTACACAGGATCTCTGGAGCTCAGCCAGAGCGGCTACCGGCTTCTTGGTCACCTCTTTCACCAAGGCCCATCTCCTCCGACTGCTCACTTTGTTGGGGGCGACCAGCTCTAGAAAGAGTCTTGGTTGTTCCAATCCTTCTTTTAAGAATCATGAAAGCAACTGTCCTATTGCGAACCTTCAGTTCCACGGGATGTTTGTGATCCTCCTCAGATGTGTGCCTAAACAAAATCCTTTCTCTGGGTGGTTCTTTAAACATCATGGCTAGGTGTTTGCCTTGATATATAGTACTGAAAAGCTGGATTTCTGTTGGAAGTGGTGTTGGTGTGGCTAACAGGTTAGCCCATCCTGTGGTCTCAGTGGATCCCAATGCCCCAGTGCAGTGACGGGGACACTGTACTGTAAAAATGGTGCCGTCCTTCAGATGAGACGTAAAACTGAGGTTCTCTGAACGGTATCCCAACATCCTGGCCAAAGTAGCCCACTGTGGCCCTATCAATATATTCATTATATAATTCATTCTGTCCCTTTCTCACCATGGCTATGTGTGGTAACCATACTGGTGCAGAATGACTGCTGTCGCATCATCCAGGTGGGGGCTACACAGTGGTGGCGGCTGAAGTGGCTCCCCATTGCTTCTGTAAAGCGCTTTGGGTCTTGAAAAGTGATACATGTATGTAACATACATTCATTCATACTGTGCAAAGGTCATAGACTGACAATGGCTAATTAAGGTTATTTATCTTGGCATTAAGTGTATATTTTTTGAGAGAAAACGCACAATGTAACATTATAATGTTTACGACTGAATCATAATACAATAAAAAATAGCAATAATTTCTTCTATTTTCCAATAAGTTGCTGATACCTAAATGGCTGGCTAGATGAACACCGCCCTAGTTCCCAAACCGCTTCTCAGGGGCACCCCAGCCATTCCATGTATTTGTTTAATTTTCACCACCACCTAACTTAATTAATTTAGTTTAATTACAGTGGAAACCATTTATACTGATAACAGTTATAGTGATCAGCTGCTTCATGATCAACAGAATCATTCCTGTACAGATACTGTTTAAATTATTCGCTTACTGTAATCAAGTAGTCTGCTTACAGTGTACAGACTATTTTTTAAATTATTCTTTTACTTTTTTCACCCTACTTTGCCTTGCAGTAACGTGTCTGTTTCTGGCTAACGATCTGAGGCTAATTCTGTGCACAGAAATAATGATGGGAGAAAGAAAGTTATTTTCTCTTAAGGACAACTATAAACTCATCAAAGTTTATGATAAACCGCCAGGAACAAGCCACTGAGACGTACTGTAGCAGCGAAATTACAATTAGCACTTTGAGACAATGTAACATTGTGAAAGTGTGCTGTATAAATGAAATTTAATCGAATATTATGTGTAGAGAAGAAGAGAAAAATCGGTTATAATGATCATCCACTTACAGTGATCAATCTCACTCAGACAGATGTGATCACTATAAGTGGTTTCCACTGTATTTAAACTGATGAGGTATTGATTAGCCATAGTTGGCTAATGGCTGAGTCAAGAAATACATGGGTGTATAGTGTCACGTACCGCGTCTCCCGTCCCGCTCCAGCCTGGTGTGTCGCCACGCCCACCTCGTTTCCTCGTGTAATTAACCTAAGTGTGATCATCTGTGACGCGTATGCCGCGCGCCAGTCCCATGTTTGGTTCAATGTATTTAGTCTGCGTCTGCCTGTGTCTCCGTGTCGTGGCATTGACGTTGTCAGTGTCAGTGTTAGTGTGCTTTACGTTTGAATAAACCCTCGTTCCTGTCTACTCTGGATTCCCTTTTTGTTTTGTACGCTTGGGTGATACAGGCACCCAAGTGTCTGAAACTGGGGAGCCATTCCACAGGTGCCCCGTCGATTGTGAAGGGGTTGAAGTGCCTCTCCTGTTTCCTCCTGAAGTCCACGATCAACTCTTTTGTCTTTTATGAACTCATTCTGGTAGGCCATTTCATTATTACTGAAACAAGGCCCTTAAACCCCCAAGTGCTCTACAGCAGGTGTCAACACCACAGTGAATCCTGGACATTTTGACCAAAATGCAATTTTTTGTACAGATATGGTGTTTACAGACATGGCCAAAAACATTTCCAAATTTCCGCTGAAGACCCCCAAAATAACAGTGTCAAAAACTTGCAACCCATGTTTTGCCAACCAGAGGGAGCAAAACGACTCCCTCACTGGTGCACCCCCCCCACCCCACTTGTGTCTCCCTACCCCCACTTTGGTTGCCCCTGGCCTACATACTGCTTTTTCCTCATTCAAAGCATTTAAGAAAAGAAACACCAACGATCTTGGGTTCTGCATCTCAAAAAAAAAAAATACATTGCCTTGGGGATTGTTGTGCTAAGAGCTGTACCTTTTTTCTGCTCACTCCCTTAAGTGCCTTTTTGCTGCTCACTCCCTCCCTTAAGTGCCTTTTTGCTGCTCACTCCCTCCCTTAAGTGCCTTTTTGCTGCTCACTCCCTTAAGTGCCTTTTTGCTGCTCACTCCCTCCCTTAAGTACCTTTTTGCTGCTCACTCCCTCCCTTAAGTGCCTTTTTTCTGCTCACTCCCTCCCTTAAGTGCCTTGCCCACGCTTATTTCTGAGAAAGGGACATTTTTCTGTGTGTCTGGTGCACTGACAAATGGATTACTGAAAAATGTTCTGTAACATGTCAAATCTATGATTAATGCCTTTCTCTAATTTACAGAATGCGCTAATAGATTAGAAGCCAATGCAATGAGCATGGGATACTGCTACAATGCTTAATCCCTGGATCCTATTTGTGGACGTAAGCTTCACTTTTCATACTATAATCCTTGAAAGGTTGAGAGAGAAGCTTGCTGATCTGGACCTGCGGTCTTCCATCTGCCTGTGGGTCACTGAGTTGCTGATGGATAGGAAACAGTATGTGAGAATGGTGACGTTCATTTCGGATTCCCTGACCACCAGCATAGGTGCTCCTCAAGGCTCCGTTTTCACTGTGTCTCAGGGGACCCATTTATACAATTTACAGACAATACCACATCGACCAGCCTCATCCCCATTATTGACCATATACAGGCAGGGAATCAAATGCCTGCCTCACTGGTGAAGTAAAAACAATCTGAACCTAAACTGCAAAAAGTCTAAAGGAATGATAATAAACATTTCATTGTATGACACACAGCACTTTATCACAATCACAGTGCAGTAACTGTTCCATAGTCTTACTCGTCAATACAATATTGTACATAACCTACCGTGTCCTCTAATTGCATGCAAAGGTGTTAGTGTACTTAAGCGTAGGCCATACTGTAAGGGTGGTAGGCATCAATGTGGTGGTGGTATGGCGTGGCAGTTTCACCACTGCATCCCTACCACCTAGTTAACAACTTTTACTGTCCATGACCCCCCACAGCTCAAGGGCCACACAGGACATTTTCCCGGTAGGCCGATGGGCACGTGGGCCAGCAAAATACATTGTGGGACCGCCCCCAGTAATATTTGTTCCTCTGCAAAGAAAATGTAAAATCTAACTCCTTATTTATTGTTTGTCTCTTAGGTTAATGTTGTGTATAGTCATTACATTTCTAACTTCTATGCATCATTACACCAGCAAATTCCTTGGACATGTTGTTTTCCAGGTGAATGAAGTAGGATTCTGATAGAGAGTCTGCTTACTGTACAGTCTGAGTGATTCAAGGTAGTGCCAAGAACAAATGGGGCACATCACAAAGTACACAAGCACAGAAGATATTCTAATGGAATGCTATGCTCACTCTGTTTCAGAGAGGCACTTTACTCCAGATCCAGCTGTAGCATTGTTTATACCAAAATGCAGCCAGATGGGGACCCTGGCATTTGTTTACTGAATCTTTCCTCGTGATTCATGGTACTGTAGTACAGACACTCCCCGGAGTTGCGTTCCAATAAACCTACTGTAAGGCGAAAATGCATTTTAATACAGTATAACAAACATCAAAGCCTGGCCTAGCCCACCTTAAACATGCTTAAAATGCTTACATTAGCTTACACAAGGGCTATTTTATCATAAAGTTTGAAATCTCATATAAGTTATTGAATAATGTACTAAAAATGACAAACAGAATGGAATTGGAATAGCCATCATAAAGTTGAAATATCATAACACGGATCTGGGGATTATCTATTTAACACAAATGTGAATGAATGAGGGAGCGGGGCAGTGCCATGGAGCCCTTGAAAGTGAAGCAAAAGAGCTCTCATTCTCATTTTCACTTGTCTTATTCAGGGTCACGGACTCCAGAACCTATTTCAGAAACTATAGGCGCAAGGCAGTGAATAACTCAGGAAGGGACGCCAACCCATCACAGTGCATATTCATACACCATTCACTCACCATTCACACCTACAGGAAATTGGGTAACTCCAACTCACCTTAACTTTTTTTGTACAGTGGGGGGAAACAAGAGAACCCAAGAAAAATCCCAGGATGATGCAATATTGAAAACTACACACACGTAGAACAAAGGCGCCCCCTATCAGCCTGTATACAATTTGCAATTTATTTAATTATCAAATTAAGATTTGGATGGCCTCGCTTCAGGTAAACTTAAATGCCTCTTATTTGAAATAGAAGGCTGTCTTATTGATACAGTTGTGTGTGTTGGAAGTTCCGCTTTAGTGTTGCGGAATTACTGCACATTAATTGATGCTGCTTTTAGGAGTGAGCCAAACAGCTTTTTGGTTGGATCTAAAATCGTGCAATGGCAAAAAAGAATTCTGATATTATATGCCTTGCCATTGGTGTGTGGACATCTAGGTGGGTTTAAGTAAGATTGCCAATTCTCACACACCTGGCGTGACACTCACACTTTTAGACTCTCACGCCCACACAAATCTTATGGTAAATCTGTATTATTCTATTATAAAGTGTTGGGGTAGTTTTCAAACCCTACAGACTATTTACAAAGTAATAAACCTGTTACATACATGTAAATGTGTGTGCATAAATATACAGACAGAATTGAAAGTCTCACTCCAGGCAGCTGCCCAAAGGTGGAAAGCCTGTTTAAGTTAGGGTTGGAGGTGTGTTTCATAGCTGGCCCTATAACACTGGCTCACAGACATATCAGAAGCGTTTGGCTCCAGGAAGAGCTGACAGTGGAAATGTCTTATCTTCAAGTGTTTGTTGGGCAAAACTAGGATGACCGCTTTATTTCATGTTGATATTTGCTTTCTACATGGGACTTCATTTCCCACTGCTTGTTTTTGTTTGTATGTGGCTTCACGCTATCACAAAAAGTGGAATAAGTTACTTCCATTTGGAATGGTTATATGAAAAGAACATACTTTATTTATGTCAATACAAATTACATTTATTTTGTTCTGATCTTTTTTAGCTATAAACTGCTAGCTACAAACTATTTCTTTAAGGTTGTGGTCCTTGAGCTGCTGATTTCTGACCTACACCCACAGGCTGTTAATAATTAATGCCAATTCAGTCTAGTTTTGGGTGACCAGATAATCCATGTCAGGGAGGACACTTTGAGCTACTTCAGGATTTACAAACTACTTTCAAACTGAAAGGTTCCTGTGCTTGGCTAATTAGCTCAGCCCTTCTCATGCTTTGACTGGTTTGTGTCCTTGATTGAAAGACTCATACAGCTGTTTCACATTAGCATTAGTGACACATGAATGATTATAGGAGGCTGACCAATTACTACACAGTGAGAGATTAATGCTAAAGTGAAATCCAGGTCCGTTTAATTGAAATGATCATTTACAATTCCTGTCCAAACTGTGTCCTCCCTGACATGGATTATCTGGTCACCCCAGTCTATTTCGCTTTCATTCCAAACATTCCTTTTCATTTGTTGAGGCTTTCCGTGTAATTGTACATATTAATATAAACAGTCTGCAGCTGTATTAATTTAGTTCCTTTTATGGGCATTTCCTGTATACCGTAAAGTAAAATCCCACCTGACGCATAAAAATTACTGTAATGATTTATTATCGTCAGACTGAAACAAGTCCCTCCGCCTCCCCTTTAATGAACGTGGCGTATGCGCCTCTCCTTTAACTAACGTACGTTTCACCCGGAAGTGAAGCAGGGGAGGGGAGCTAACTGACCCAACCAGTGATTTATCTAGTGATAAAACCTGACTGGGGTTGACGACCGAGGGGGATGGGCGAAAGGGGATCGCATGGTCACTGAGGTGCAAGAGTTGTCGGTTTGTAAGACTGGTGAGTTTCAATGAAATTCAAGACACGGGGTCCGCCTGAATGAAAGCAGACGTGTGGAGTGTGTATCAACGATGAGCCGTCGGATCGCGGCATTCATATGTTTCTGTTGTCGATTATCGGTATGATCCCATTTTCTCCCACGGATAGCTTACTCAGACTGAGCTGTTGAGAAATCCCTGTCCCTGTGTACGTTGCATGGCAGGACAAGGGTGGGAAGAGTGGATGCATTCAGCTATACATATGCTTATCTGTCAACCATATTTCTCTAGGGTGAAAGCTATAGCATACATTTTGACTTTATGATACTAGTATCTTAAACCATAAGGAACGGACTAGAACATTCTTGCAGAACATTGTAACATGCCTTAGAAATCGTAGACAAATTCAGTTATAATCGTATAACACAATGGTCAAGATGGATGTGACTGCCACGAGGATTGCGGACTTGCAAGACACTGCGCGAACTTTGTCCGTGTAGTGCGAAAGAAAAGATTGATAACGCGTCGCATATCAGGCCTCGCTGATGATTAAAATACGCAGTGTCTCTTATTGCTTGTGTGAGTTTCAGAAACGCATACACTCACAAGTGATTAAAGATCATAAGTTTGAAAAATATATTATGACTTATTGCGGATGGATAGGAGTGAACAAAAGCGAACTAGTTTATGGGCTTTGCGTAAATAGGTGGCCCTTACAGCTTTCTGTCATAGCTGGCTCACCAGTTTCTAGTCTGTTGCCCATTAACTGGAGCTTACTTCCCAACACGCTCTGGCAGCTACTGGGTCATGTGTTTCCAGTGTGAAATTGGTCTGGATACTTGCAGCTGAGGGTCATGCCCAGCAAGGTGAAGGAGCTAGACTTGGGGAAAGAGGTCTGTGTAAAATCTCGGCTGTATACTCTTTCCACTAGCTCCATTAACGTTAGCTGTACCTCTATGATGCCTTGGATGAATGCGTGCCGATCAACCATATTTCCCCAGAGGTCGCATCTTGGTGAATATGACGATGGCACACGCAGGGGCTGTAGTTGCTGCGGTTACCGCTGTGATGGCAATTCTGCTGCACTCCTCCATACACAAGATTGAGGAGGGACACCTAGCTGTGTACTACAGGTGAGTGTGATTCCTGTCTGTGCCTTTGCTCCCTGTCTGTGGCGTGATTCCCTGACCTCTTTGGTGTCTTTCTCTCAGAGGTGGGGCTCTGCTGACCACGCCCAATGGCCCTGGCTACCACATCATGCTGCCCTTCATCACCACGTACAGATCAGTGCAGGTCACATGATTCTGGCGCTCACTGAGTATCGGTCTGTGCCACACTTTGGTGTGAGATGGAGCCTGACTGTGTTTTTGTGTTGCAGACGACGTTGCAAACGGATGAAATAAAGAACGTGCCCTGTGGGACCAGGTATCGTGTGTGTGATTGTGTGGGTTGTTATGATGGCCTGTACTTGCTGGTCTAACCCCCTTCATGCCTCTCTGCAGTGGGGGTGTCATGATCTACTTTGACCGGATAGAGGTGGTCAATATGCTGGTTCCTTCTGCAGGTGAGCCCTTCTTTGTGTGTGTGTGTGTCTGTGAGCGCGTGTGCGTTGACTCCGTGTGAACAGCTTTTCACTCCTCTGACCTGCGAAACAATGTGTGTTCAGTGGTGGACATCGTGAAGAACTACACTGCTGATTATGACAAGACGCTGATATTTAACAAGATCCACCATGAGCTGAACCAGTTCTGCAGCGTTCACACCCTTCAGGAGGTCTACATCGAGCTCTTCGGTGAGATTTGGTGCTCTTCCTTTGCTGATATCTTTGAGTGTCAAGGAGACTGACCCAGATTCACACCTCACTCCAGATATCATCGACGAAAACCTGAAGATCGCCCTCCAGAAGGACCTGAACGTCATGGCTCCTGGCCTCACCATCCAGGTGAGCTGGTCACACCAACCCCAGGTGGAGTCGCTGCTCGGCCATGAGACTGGAGCTCGTGGAAGGTTTGCGTTTAGCTGCTCCTCCATTGGAGGTGCCAGTTCTGTTTTAAACTGCTGTTTTTAAAACGACGTTTAATTGAGAATGCTTCCTGTGCTCCCATTCTAGGCCGTACGTGTCACAAAGCCCAAGATTCCAGAGGCGATCCGAAGGAATTTCGAGCTGATGTGAGTGTGTGTGTGTGTGTGTGTGTGTGTGTGTGTGTGCAAGTAAGTGTGTGTCACATGACCCTGTGGACCTGTGTCTCCCATAGGGAGGCGGAGAAGACCCGGCTCCTCATCACTGCTCAGACACAGAAAGTGGTTGAAAAGGAGGCGGAGACTGAGAGGAAGAAGGCTATCATCGGTATACTAGAGGGAGCCTTTCTCATGACATGTTTCCATGTGAAACTGCTGGGAAGAATAGTTCCTTATTTTGCTCTCTTTTATTTTACTCTAGAGGCCCAGAAGATGGCCCAAGTCGCTGAGATTCATTTCCAGCAGAAGGTTATGGAGAAGGAGACAGAGAAGAAGATTTCCGAGATTGAAGGTCTGTCCTGGTGCTTTGAATGTCATTGCCCAAGGTCACACGCGCCCTGGGACGGCTTTGATGATATCACAGTGTGCTTTTCTTTCATTTTAAAAATATCCTTCCTGTTCCAGATGCTGCTTTCCTGGCCAGGGAGAAAGCCAAAGCTGATGCAGAATACTATACAGCGGCCAAATTCGCTGAAGCCAACAGGGTAACCTTTATGGGAGCAGGAATAGTGACTTTTATGAATAGACATGGTGTCAGTTTCACTGATGTTTAGAGGGCAGCATGGTAGAGTAGTTCTGATGCACGCACACATGCACGTCTAAGCCAGCCCCCAATTGCCTTCTCTGTCCACTTTAGCTCAAGCTGACCCCGGAGTACCTGGAGCTCATGAAGTACCAGGCCATCGCAGCTAACAGCAAGATCTACTTCGGCCAGGACATACCTAACATGTTTGTGGATAACAGTGATGGCCGGCATGGCACTCTGCACAAGCCTGACGTCACTGAGCTCCTGGGCAGTGTAGAAAAGGGGGAGCGGCCAGGGAGGACCCAGCGGACCTCAGCCAATACGGAGCCTGCGGCCTGAGGGGTGGAGCCTGCAGGGGGTGGGGTGTTCTCCCTGTAAGGGGGCGTGGCATGCTTTTGTTTTGTTTTTGGAGAGTGTGCGTGAGGGGTGTGTGTGTGTATGTGGGTTGGGGGGGGGCATGTAGCTATGCAGTCTGAGATCAATGCACAAGGACAACTGCCGTTAGATCGGTGAAACAGAAGATCATCAAACGCTACCTGATACACTCTGAATTGACGTGACAGCCAAATACCACTGGACCACCGATAAAGACTCTGCTGCGCACAGCCAGCTTTTTGGTGTCGTGTTTTATTTCTGCTGGATTTTATATGCAAATTCTACCTTGGCCCTGCCAATTTTTTTATATAATTTTTTTTATGGCATACATGCAGTATCTGATTTTCCCACTTATTTCCGTGAGGGGAGACAGCTGTAACCTCTCATTAAATCAAACTGGAACGATTAGGCTTCATGCTAATTAGAGATGCTCATTATATGTGAAAATGGCAGTGCGTGTTCCATGGCCATGTTCTGAAGGTGTTGCGATTGCTGGCTGATGTGGGAGGTGTGGCTCCCAGCGTGGCTTGGGTCTGGTTGGTTGGATGCAGATCAGCTAATGCAGAGTTTGCTGATCTGCTGGCGGTGTGCAGGATTGAAGCTTCCTGCATATTCAGCTTATAACGCATAAATCAAATGAGGCCGGGTACATTTCCGCTAGTCCGGTTACCCAAGAACTACCTATCGGTGTAAGACCTGGTAGCAGGGCTGGTCTCTGAGATGGAACTGAGTGGATTTCTGGAGGGCTGTCAGCCTGAGACAACTTCACTCACTCTGAATGGAGATTGCTTAGCTGGGGATTGCCTTGTTTCTTACTTAGAGGTACTTCCTGGATAGAAAAGGACCTTGTAAGTTGAGGAGCCTCATCGTTTTCTAGGACCTCTGTGGTACATCTCCATGCCTGACTAGGGAGGCAAAAATGGGTGAAAACTGTTTGTGGATGCAAGTCACTGAAAGAACCGGATCCAGTGTGTGTCTGTGGTGTCATCACTTCAGAGAGGAAGTTTCCTAGGGCAGAAACTTATGACCGTGTGTGAAGTATTTTCTTCTCATGACCTGCTGGCTGGTTACTGCACTTTTAGTCATAATGCCATTCTGCCAATTTGTGTAATGGCTCCCATAGGCTCAAGCAGCTTCCGCTATCATTACTGCAGCACAGCATGCATGGCAGTGTGGCTCTCACTAGGGGGAGCCCTTGTACTCCCATGCTGGTAGGGAAGGGTTATTTTATTGCTCTGGATATTGCTGGTGACTGGTGCTTGCCTAGCAGAGAATCTGCAAAGCGTGAATCTATGCCCTGTACCTTCTAGTGTTTTTGTTGTTAGTGTGTTAGCTGAGGAGACATGCCCCAGATATCTTTTTCACTAGACTGGATTTTCATTTTCTTTCTGTTAAGGTGTTTACTGGGCTAAGAGGGCTCCATAGTTGAAATACACAAATTTTGAAATTGCTAATCTTGGGTCTCTTTTAGTTTTAGTAGATGTTGATTAAAAGTTAGTGCAGGTTTGTATTTGTGGTGATGGAACGGAGGACAGCTGCAGTGAAAGGGAGGTCAGATGTTACAAATGTTGACAACATTGTCCTCTCTTTGATGCTGGCAAACAGTCAGATTCTGTCCCTTAAGAGCTGTAATTTAGCGAGTGGTAGGGTGTTACAAAGGCTCTGCTCTAAGAGAGAGAATTGCGAATTGCACGTCTGAGTCGGTTTGATTGCTTTGGAGTCATTTTTTTTTTTGACACTAACAGCCTTGACTGATCTTTCTGAAGATATGGTTTAAAAAAAAAAAAGTCAAACTGGACCAAGAGACCCTACATGCTGTCTCCTCCCAACCAATCTCCTGATTCCTCCTGGGTCTCTGTAACATCCCAAATAGCTCAGCGCACGTTCCGTGCTAAATGTTTTTTCTTTGGTAATTTCTCATTATTTGAATGTTGTGGTAATGACATCCTTTCCTGGCTTAGTATTGTGATCCATCAGGTGGAATTAAATTTTCATAAAATTGTACTACTTTGTGAATGTTACTTTTTGTACAATCTACGTAATTTGATCGGGATCTCATTTTAAAACCTTTTTATGCAAAAAATAAAGACACCGTTTGCAAAATTTTCACAGAAAATAAATCTATTTTGATATCACTAATGTAAGATGCTTGGTTACTGATGCTTTGGATGTTCATGTTCTGCTTACCGCTAACAATATATCACAGCGGCTTCAACTTTCTAGTACTGCTGAGCCGTCCTGACTGTTTATAGTGGGGGTCACTCTTGGTTCACACAAACTCCACAAGGTCACTGGTAATGACAGCTGGCCAGAAGTCTAGGCAGATGTTTTTACTGGATCTCCTTGGGTCCTTTTGCTCTCTAAGTTGTGGAAAAACCCCCAGGGTCATTTTCTGCTGACCATCCAAGCCAAGCTGTACTACTCCCCCCTCTATTGCCATCGTGAGTGTGACAGGCTGGGAATGCCTTGGTTCTAAATCTGTTCACAGCCAGAGGCCACCTTCAGTTGCCTCATGAATATCTGTCCAGCGGCATTTGTGGCATGGTCACCTTACAGTTTGTAATACTAAAATTGTAGTATTTGGTCAATACTTTGAAAGTGAAATGAGATGAATTCAGAAATGATTTTTTTGCAGTGTTTCTGTGGATTTAGTGTTTTCCTGTGTTTGCCTACGTAAGCTGTTTGGCTCATATGCCTTGACATAAGTTAGCACTACTGCAAATAATTATTTATAATGAGGTTAGTCTGTAAATGTTCACACCTGGATTCCTTGTTGGCTAAATGAGACAGCGCCCGTGATCTCTGACAGGACCAAAAAAAATATACAGTGTGTTCTATTGTTAATCAGACATTTCACAGCTCCTGAGGGCCACCTTGAATATAATGGACTTGTTTCTGGAATCCCTGGACATGTGATAATACATCAGTATCTCTTGTTATGTATGTGTAGAACACTATGAGAATGGATCATGCAGAAACGGAGAAAACAGCCACGGATCTGGCTGATTTTGCTGATGGATGGTTGGTGTCCTGAAAAAGGAGTCTGCATGCTACTCTTTTTTTTTTCTGTCTGAGTGTCGTGTTACGGGCCAGTAAGAAATGTGCACAAGTTGTAAAATTGCAGTAATTTATTGGCTTGGGACCGAACTTCGTCTGAGAGCTGCCGGTCATTGTTCCTGCTCCCATTCCTGCCTTTTGCGCATCACACCAGCTCAGAGATGTGTTTCCTGTTTGGAATGTCCAATATCCCTTCAGTGCTCTGCAGCAGGCAGTCACTTTGTGGTCCCCTCGTACCTTGAAGTCCGTGGGTGTTTTTCGGAGATCCCGCTTGGCCATTCGCATGGGGGTGCATCATCTCGAGGGGGGAGTTCAGGCCAGAGGCCATTTCACTGGACTTTATTCTTACCTGTTTGTCTTGCCAGGCAAGCCAAAAATATGGAGGGGACAAAACATAATGCCAATAATGCTGTGCATTTTCGCATTAATGAGTCTCAAAGGCTGTACGAAGGTTAGCGTGCTGTACCTCCTCAGGCTCACAGGCCACCGCTCTCTGCTTTCTTCCTGCACGTTCCTGTGCCCCTCCACACATCCTCTGGCTTTAGCTCTGCAGGAAGTCCCCCTTGCTTTTTGTGCCCAGGATTGTCCTTGTTATGGTTCCCCGTGTCAATCTCCCTCAGGAGTTTGAGGTAAGGCCATCTGTCGTTGTCATGGATTGGTTGAGTAAACAGGTTGACCGTTTTCCATTAATGGCAACTGTGGTCACCGTTTCACTGCCTCCATCCATTCCATTATCAGTGTGAGAAAGTCCCACCCTGTGCTGTAAATGTTACATTTACGCCTGGAAGCTGGAGGGTGGAGTGAGGTGTGGTCCTGGTCCCAGCCTCGAACTGGCTTAGCTAAGCTACAGTGTGATTTTAAAAGCAGAGTGGCAATACATGTTAAATCATCCAAGTGCTTATGAACTACAGTGTGCCACCAGACATATGAAGACCCAAGCAGAATAGCAATGAATTTAATCACTGCAGTGTGGAATTCAGAACAAAAGGCATTATAGAGTGTGCCTGATCCAGCTGTATAGCAGCACCCTCAACTCAGTAGTCCTGGGAATGTTCCACAGTATGAGAATCTGATCACTCCAGACTTCACAATGAAGGGTGTCACCCATTAGAAGATGGGAAGCAAAGCCTTGGCTTCCTTATCATTCATTCACGAGGCATCTCACAAACAAGAATGTTCTATCTGTGGGTCTAGCCCCACATTATGCAGGTTTGCTCAACCCAGGGTTGGTTATCTTGCTGAGATAGCACCCAGCAGCCATTCTCCATGGATATCACCTAAAATGATTATCAGCTGAGTCTCTTTCTCAGGGAGCTTACAGTGGTCCAGAAACCCGGTGGAAGTATCTCCTTTCAGCCACCTTTTGATAAGAGCCAAAGCGCTGGCTCTGTTAAGCATATAGTTTGTCCAGCAATGTAAGAGAAACTCAGTAGAAGCACAGGAAGTCATTTTTGGTTGTTCTCATCAATCACAGAAGGTAGTTCTGTGGCCCATTGGGAACTAGTGATTTTTTTAATTATTATTATTTGAACATTGTGTAAGTACATTTTATGCTGTGACATTTGACATTCATGTAAAAAAGTGCTATTTCCTGTTGTTTGTCTTAAGGCTTGAGTCCTGCTCTTGGGGGAGGGGTGATAACCCAAGCGTGTCTCCTCATAGCTCGCTCACATACTCACCATTTTAGGCAGTGACATCCAGGTTGGGTTTCTTGGTGTTTACAGACCTGCATTTCCAAAAAGCTACTCTACAGGCCTTCCAGAAACTTACACTGCTACCGACTTCTTGGGACCTTGACTTCAATGAAGAAGTGGGTTTTTAGTTTTTTTTTTTTTAACTATTGTAATAGCAGTGACGTAATAGTTAGTACTTTTAGTAGGCTACTGTTAGTATTGCTGATGCCATTTAAAGCTTTAGTTTGAGGAAGTGGGTGATGTGGATGCTGTTTAAGGGCAGGTCCCTGTCTTACATAGAACTGGGCTGGAAATAGCAACAAGATGCATGCAAAGCAATAAGCTCATTATTACTGTGTGGGTGGCTGATTGCAATGTGTCTCTGTTTTAAAGCGGGCAGCAGCGAAAAGATTCAGTTTCATTGCTTCAGAAGCTAGTTGCCTAACAATTATTTTAGTGACTCCTCTTGCCAAAGAAACCTGCATCTTCTGTGTTCTCTCATAAGGAAAGTATGCTTTCTTCCTTTGTACTGGTTGACCCCCCCCCCCCCCCAGACTGTAATTAGCACAAGCATTTAGCACTTATAACTGAATTCCCACATATGCTGTTACGGAGAAACACTGATGGAACACAAGGAGCATTATGAGAGACTGCTATGTTTGCCCCTGTGCTGCGGCCCTCTGTGTTTGGGGTGAGCTTCCTGTGGGTGGGCCGTCTGCTTATGTCCTTTTTCATGTCTGGGATTCCAGGATTCACAGCAGATCCTGAGACACATGTATCAGGGAGATTCTGGCCAGTTGGCCCTAACTGACTGGGGTAGCGCTATGGGCTTCTTTTGTCAAACATGAGGCCTGCGTGTTTAACCAATCACAGTTAGGGACCCCTGCTGTCTCCCTTATCGGCCTGTGTTTAATCTGACAGAGGTGACAGAAGGTGAGCTGCAGAGTGGCCAGGATTCACGCCCCGGACTGTGTTACCTCCATGCTGTGACCCCAAAGCTGGGTGAAGTTATTTCAGTATGAGTGAAGGAATTGTGGGACATGGCAAATGTTGTTTGCTAGGGGTTTTGAATGTGCCTGTCTCCTGTGGGTTGACCTTCACTCAGGTCACATGATGCGCTGAAATGCTAGTCAGCTTCTGCCCTCCTGCCTTAACAGTAACTGCAATAGGTAAATGGACTGCATTTATATAGCGCTTTTCTACAAAGCGCTTTACAATTTATGCCTCGCATTCACCCATCCAC
>JABFDZ020000066.1:12803264-12828499 GCA_019775955.2 Pollimyrus isidori | reverse complement strand
CATTACAACCCAACCTTGATCAGGCTTATATTGTCCTTAAAAGTATAAGTATGTAAATATAAGTATGGCGGATTTAAAGCACTGTGGTTTGGAATGAAAATATCCTGGCAGGGGGCAGTACACCAGGAACAGGATTTGGAACCACTGCATTAGTCCAGTGTCAGTTTTGGGATTGTGTATAAATGATGGTGGCTTTTAACATGCAGTTCCATTTAAAGGGCATAGCTTAGCCTTACATTAAGTCTGCAAACACATGCGCGCTGTTCATGGGCCTTTTATTTTGCATCTTTTGCATCAGAAGGGTATCATGTTCCTTACTGCCCTAGTCTGTCTGATTGTATGACTTTGGATAGTCTAAAGGTACAAAATCCCAACAGAAACTATGAAAGTTTACAGCTCTGAGCATTTTGCTTGTTTTCATTAACAGGTATCTGATAGGTAGCAAGAATACAGGCTGAGAAGTGATTGGTGTCCTATTAGATAAGGATGTACAAGGGTTGCATGTTCAAGCCCCAAAGTCAAGCTGTAGTTTGGACCCTGCAAAAGGGAATTAAGCTAATTTCGTTCAGCAAGTGGCCTAAGTCCTATTGGATAGAAGCGTCCATTATGTGACTGAATGGCATAACTGGTCTTTAATGGGGTACAGTTCAGTGGCCACACTATTTCTTGTTAGCCCTCTTCTTATATCGCTCCACATGTCTGGTTAAATCTTCGATGCGCAGATCTTTCAGCTGCAGGAGGTGTTCCAGTCTGCTCACCTTTACCTGCAAGATCTGCAGACAGGCAGGATGCACAGCAGCTCAGCAGAGAGATGCCACACAAATGCAGGTCTGCCACTCACTAAACCACAAACCACTGTGGTTCTGTTGCTGTCTGTCTGTCTGTCTGTCTGCCTGTCTAGACATCCATTTTATGAAACAACGTATCCTATTTAATGTTATGGGGGTCTGGAGCCTAACCTGGAGGCAAAGAACAACCCAGGATGGGGCGCCAGCCCATTGCAGGGCACACTCACTCACTCACTCACCGGTCACTCACCCACTGCAGTACCATGTCATCCCCATCTGTATCTGTTGCAATATTTTAGTTCTACCAACAAAATGATTCATTGACCAATGCTTACATGTGCTGCATTTTCCGACAGATATCTGCTTATTCTGCAACCCCCTTACTTTACTTCTATAAACACCAGCGGTCTGTGTGCTCTCATTTCCTGGTTATCTAGTGGAAAGGGAAGTATTTTTTCCTTATGTCATTTTCAAAAAGTAAAGTCAGCAACACCTGCAAACACAGCCATCTACAGCTGGTCACTGTAAGGGAAGCTTGGTGCTCTGCTCTTACAGCTAATGCCTCCAGAATAATACAAAAATTCTAATTCAGATTCCGTTCAAATGTTCTAGGTTCAGATTCTGCCCTTGAAAGCATTTTGTACTGTCATTGTCTGGTTCCCTGTCTGAGGCCAAGCTCAGCTCATGGCTGAGAGTCCAGGATGCTGAGGAGCAGAAATGCTGTGGATCTTGCGACTGACCTCCACCGTCTCCTGCAGGGCTAGCAGATCTCTGTCCTTCTCCTCCACCAGCCAGCGCAGTGTCTGGTCCACCTGTGAGTTCTGTACTGTGATAGGCCCACAGCTGCAACATAGGTTTAAATGACCACAGACAATTGCAAATGGCACTTAGCCATGTAGAATGTAGAATGACTTTTATGGATTGATTTTTGAATTGAGCATATGACTTTATGCGTGATTCACCTCATTTTCTGCCTCTCCTCCTGTTTCCCTGGACTTGGTTTCATATAAAGAGGCGTTGATGGCATGTGGATCAACTCTGCACAGTCAACAATAAGTCTGCACTGGTAAGGGAGCATGATAATTGCATGAAAAACATCCAACAGTCCGGCAGACAAAAACTCTGAGGGTGAAAATTTCATTTAAGATAGGTAGCATGGAATACCCTTTAGGTGAAGTAGAGGAGTATTTTCTCACAGCTCAAAGCATTACATCTTAACAGGACTGGTGTCAGCTTTCAGTCAAGGTTAGAGCTCTGCAATTTGGGGCAACTGCATAGTCCTAGGAGGCTAAAACGGTTAAATCTGGGTGGGTTGGGGGGTTGGTCACGGCCGAGGTGATTCTGTCAAGGTTGAATTCCATAAGCTGACAGCGTCTAGAGAGTATAGATGGGCTCCGGCTTGACCATTGATAGACAAATGGCTAATGATAAGAACAAAGTATGCATGGATAAGGACCTTGTCTGCGGGGCAGAGCACTGTGGGAGGGCAGGAACAGGAAGTGGAATGGCCTTCGTCTCACTCCACGCTTATGGAGTGAGCATCTGCACCTACACATTTCCCACAGCTGATTCATCAGACTGAATCTTTTTAATCCCTGGCGAAGGCGGATCTACACACCCAGCAGATATATGATGAGTATGTTCCCCATGGAACATTCAGGCTTTCTAACCTGCAGTATTTCAGTCATTACATTCCACCCCCTATACTATTTCACTTTAATAAGGAAAATACAGTGAATAGGTGATGCATCCATGTGACCTGGGCACACCCCAGCATACAATTTTGCTCATATAATTGACCAGGCAGCGCTTCCAGAAATTCTACAACAGGATGATGGGATACTGGTCATGATCACACCGTTGAACAGGAAGTGAGCAAAAAAAAAGAAAAACGAAACCTTGATCTGGATTTGTACATTCTGGACCTGAACTGTCCACCTCTGTATGTAAAGGATTACTTTTGTGCGTAACTTCCCTAACACTGGAAACAAGGTCAGTAAAATACAGAAATCTCTAAACAGGACACCAGTCTGGAATTACTCTTCAACATCAGATGTTCCACAGCAAAGATTCTCTTGTAGTACAAAAAGTGTGTTTGTACTGTCCATTATACAACAAAATCCAGACACAGTAGGGAAACAGCTGCCATATGGCCTAAATAAAAAATAGAAAATAAAAGTGATTTCTGTGGACAGTCCACCAGGCTCCTTTACCGGAAACGGATTCTGCCACTCGTCAGCATGCTTTTTCGGCATGCCCACCCAGAGTGATGGTCGAGACTTCAAGAGGAATTGCGATTACTGCATGTCAACATGGATGCAAAGCAAAATAAATATTAAAACTATTTGGACCACTTTTTGGGAATTTACTCTTGCAACATAAGGGTCTCGCTACATTTTCTGTAAACAGTATAACCCCGACAAATTGTGCCAGTGTGTCAGCTATAGTGCACGCTAAGCATTCTGGTATTGTCACACATTTGTTTTTCAGTTCCTTTGACCGCAAAATGACCTTGTAACTATCCTCTTAGGCAAAAGAATTGCCAACAATAACTTTGTGTTTGAAAGGACATAATATAAAAAGGGTTTTTTTTCCTGCGTGTAAATTTTGTTTACTTGGATAATGCTACCAGAAGTACATGAGCCACCCTTCTGGAGCTTCTAAGACAGTGACACATACATATTTAACTGACTGCTTTACTTTATTATACCCTGGTAATTACCACCTATCTTGGATGAAATCAGAGAACATACCTGCATGCTGTTTCCCGTTAGAGATCTGGTAGTACTCCAAATTCTGTGTGGAAAAACACAAGCATTGGCTCTCAGGAAGAACTGCAGTATTAGCAACTAAAATGTTAAATGTCTGCTTCCATTGCTACACAGTGCTTTCCTAGCATGTGCTGCCCCTATGCTGTGCCCGTCTGTCTTTTCACCCTGTATCTTCTCATGTGGACCTGCTCCCTTTCCATGAGCTCGTACCTGCCTCTCCTCCTGAGCTATCTCCTTCGGCCCAGCCTCCATCCTCTCTCTCAGTGTACAGAGAACCGGCTCGATGGACCCGGGGGTACTGCACACGATGTTCCTCACACAGTCTTCGGGTATGTGGAAGTTAAACTTGGAGAGCACCTTTCTGAGGTAAGGATGAAGAGAAATATTTTTATTAACAGATGTTCCCTGGCCCTTTAAGAGACGAGTGCCACGCCATTCACTTCGCTTGCTGTCCATAAGGCTGAGGGCTTCTGAGCAGTCCTCAGCATCGGCTCCTCTGCAGTACATTAAGGAAGGATGGGGTTTGCCTGGTGAAGTAGGAAGACAATTTACCGTACTGCTCTGGACCATTTAAGCTCTTTGACAGCACACTTGGAGCGGTAAATTTACTCTGGAAAAGTAAGCAATATTTCAGTGCAGCCCTGCAACAATGAAGCTGACACAAAGTGCCCAGATATGAAGTTCCCTGTTATTTGACGATGGTACTATGGCATTATAAGTGATGCTAGGGCATTATAAATCTTTTTAAGAGTAGGGAGGTGTGACATGTAGATTCTGCCTGAAAGTTCTTTTCTGAGTGAGGTTCTGTTAGGGTCTAATTTAGGCAGAAAAGGCTTACCTGTTGAGGATAGTCCAGTTGGACAGTTTCTGTTGGGTAGAATTTGCTGGGGTGTAGTTATGGAGGTCCACCATTTTGGGGTGGAAGTGCTTTACAAGTTCAGCAGCCATCACTGAGGAACAGGAGGAGATGGAGTCCAGCTTGAGAGTCAGGACATCAGCAAAACCCCTCCCCTTAAATCAAAATTAAGGAAACTATACCCAGTGTTTCAGTGCAGGGACAACATCTAGAGACTGTGAACTATAGCTACCTCCATCACTGAAGTCTCTTGCTATGTTCCTCTTCGGCCTGGAAAGCGGTATTTTATCAATCCAGGCATAAAGATCTTGCAATGTTTCTTCAGTTAACTCTGTAGCCATTGTTTAAATAGTCTTTCACAGTGCTAGTGCTTAGCTTGCTAGACTGATACCCACTTAGCGTACCGCAGTGTTACAACTGTTGCTAGGTTACCAGTCACTAAGAGCCTTATGTATGGTGGCTTGCTGAGGACAAACTTCCATGACATTACTTTCCTTTCAGTTTCTATATCATGCCTTTTTTGTGTTCCATTTTTATTTTGTATGACTACAGTATATTCTTTATTCCTTAAGTTTCAGCCCTATACAGGACAGGGTGCAGATGATGATAGGATTTTTTTTATTTTTCTAGTCTATTGGGAGATACAAACACAGGAAAGAACAGGCATTTCAGGTTCTTTCAAAATGTTTTATTCTGCAATAAATAAATAAAATTACAGTACAAAGTACAGAATGATTTTTTAAAGTAAAATGGAAAAAAAAATCAACCACACTTGTGTTTCTTAATTCAAACCTGCTGAATTAAGATCAGCACAATAAAAAAAAAATTGGGAAAAAACTCAAGTAGAAATCCAGTGTAAACTCCTTTAGTTTGGTGACATTCAGGCATCTGCCATGTGGCCTAATCGAGAGACGTTGTAGAAGGTGCCCATGTATCTGTGCCTCTGCCTGAAGGTGGGTCAGTGTGATCTGAAAGCTGAAAGTGAGCTGGGCTTGGGCTGGATGCAACGGATACAGTTTGGGAAGTTCCTGAAGAAAAGTAATCCAGTTTAAAATCAAGCCTGGCCACAGCGAACACGTACCACAAGTTACGTAGATTTACTCTCCGAAAAAATGTGCAGCCCCTGTTTACAGCCCAGTGCTCCGTAAAACACACATGACAGTCAGTAATAGGTAAGTCTTCATCGGCTTCAAAGTCAACCTTCCTGGCGAGCTTGGGTTCAGACCATCAGAGCTGATCTCTTCGTCTTCATCTGGGTTTAGGTGGAGGTTTCGGTCCTGCCGTCCTTCCTGCTGCGACCTACAGCACAGCACACATCAGCCTTGCCAGTATGGCGCCCACTGGAGTGGGAGGGGTACGGTCGTATGGGGTGCAACTTGGGACCATACATAGGCCCTGATTATTTAATGCACTGGCATAGTCGCAAGATCATTTAAAGGGTCAGATTTACTAAATCCTCGGTGCTGAGCCACATGAAAAATAAAATGACTACTAGCAATAGGTCTGGTGGGTTGGTACCTGCTTATGGTTCCATGGTGACTGTGCTGATGTCGGCTTTGCGGGGGGTACTGGCGGAGAAGGGCCAGACGGAGGTGTCTGCTAAGAGGCCCAGACAGATGCGTCGTAGCTAATTAGCAGCCTTGACAGTGACAACATATTACATGTCCCAGAAATGAGGAATGATTCTCAGGACTTACCGGCTTCACATTCAAGGCTGGTAATGGCTTTGTTGGAGGTAACGGTCTTGCCTGTAACACAAAATGAAAGCATGCTTGCATTTAATAGAGGCAAATCCAAAATAGTGAAGCACAAAAATATGTCTGTACTGTTTGCTTTGCTCCAAGTGGCCAAATGTGAAGCTTAATCATTCTAGGAGGAATTTAAAACTCACTTGTGGAACTGGTGGAGGTGGGATGGTAGGTTTGACCACCTGTTAGATTGGAAATTCAAAACATTTAAGATGAAAACCACCCTAAAGGAGAAACTATGCAGTGAAGAGTGTAGTGATGTCTCACCTGAGCTGAGCCTGAAGCAGGCTGCACTGGGGGCTGTCAAGGAGCCACAAAGGGACTAAAGTCAGCTTAGGCTTGTGTGGTTCTGAGGCCCAGCTGTAGTGCGGACCAGGGGCGCCTCACCTGTGGAGCCGGTCGGCTGGGAATGACTGTGATTCCCACTGGGAATGAGAGTCCTCGGGTATCTGTAGACTCTATAAACATGGGCTGGCTGATCTGGCGGGGGCCGTCCCTAATGCCACCCTCCTGGAAGACCGGGTTAGACAGACCCGAGCCACCAGGGCATTTTCTGGGGAGAGATACACAATCTGGGTATAAGAGGAAGGTAAACTGGAACTAGGCCGAGCCACGGCACCTTTGTGGATAGCAGGCAGTCTGATATGTACACTCATACTCACGTTTTACAGAGGTATGGTCTCCTCGTCTTACGTCTGTGATACAGTGCCGCCCCGGTGGCCAGAACCACAATCACCACAACACTGATGGAAATGCCGACAACCAGAGGAAGCCAATCTGCAAATAAAACCAAACACTGCTTATGGGATGTTCCTGGAATATCACCAGTGAAGTGGAGGAACCAGCCTGGATTAATACATTAACATTCTGCAGGGTTTTTTTTTGTCTGGAGTGTTCATGATGCCACAGCCAACCATGTGAGTACACGTGTAAATGTGCTCCGAATGGCGAAGGGAGATCCACCTAAGGGGGCGTTGGACAACCTCGTGCTGCAGTAGGGTGGGGCCCAGCCAGGGTCACAGTGACACTGCCTCTCATGGTTGCAGACCTGATATAGATATGACATGGTTAAAGACACACACCACTGGTACATATGAGGGAGAGGCATCCAGCTGGGGTGCCCCCAGTACTCACCCCATGGCTGTTGCATTTAGCAGAGCAGTCCCCTGAGCCATACGCCGCAATATCCTGACAGGCGTTGCCCAGGCAGACCTGTAAGCAGGTCAGGGGTATTAGCTGCTGTTCAGGACCCGGTGACAAAGCGTACGGGCAGGATGCTAAACTCACTCACCTTCTTGTCACCGCATTTGGTTCCGGTGGGGACCATCCCCAGGTCTTCCCCGTCAGAGTTGTCCATGGCGATTTTGCACTGCACCCTGGGCCCCAAGGTGATGGTGGCCTTCTGGTGCGTGATGGGGAACTCGCTCCCTCCACTGCAGAAGATCTTCCCACACTTCATGTCCCTGGGGACGACAAAGGAATCAGCGCTGTGCCCCAGTGCCCCCAGGAATTCCCCTGCATGTCAGAGAGAGAGGCCCCGTACCTGGGTGCGCAGCCCTGGTAACCATAGCTACTCTTCCTACAGTAAGCATCCTTGGTACCATGTAAGTTCTGCTTGAAGCACACGTCCAAGGCCACCTGTGTACCTAGATGAGAAGGGAACAGAAGATATGATTTCACAACATCGCAGATGGCTCCATCTTTTTTTGGATCCATGGCATCACCATAGGTATGGGTTGTCTATATTTTTTTCTCCAAGGGCCATATTCGTGTTAATTACAATTGTGAGATCTGAATTTAATTGTTTTGTCCATCTATTGCAGGGGTGGTGAACTTGATCCATGGAGCGCTGGTGTGAGTCCGGGTTTTTGGGATGACCCTTCATTCAGCCAATAATAAAGCAGTGGTTGTCAACTCTAGTCGTGGGAACTCACTGGTATTTGCTGATAGAGAGGTCATCCGAAAAACCCGCATCCACACCGGCCCTCTGGATCTAAGGCTGGTCGTGTTCTTCAGTGATGTGCCCATGTAAACATGTGGCAGTGCTGTGTTCTTGCAGCTAGCAGCTGTGTCAGCAAGGCTACCTTTCCCCCAGAGCTGTGTGCAGTGACTCTGCAGGGTGGGGCATCGACCATTGTAGCAGTAGCCTCTCTCAGAGTTGCAGGGCACCCCGTTCATCTTGAAGGTGTCCTTGGGGCAGTGTGGGCTCTGGCCCGTACAGTACTCGGCAAGGTCACAATCGGTGGCAGTGGCTCGGCAAAGAGACCCCGCTGGCTTTATCTGGACAAAACAAAAAAGACGACGAGATCAGAGCAGTGTCTGGCTGCTGTGAAACCCGGCCCCCGATCATTTTCAGCTCCCCATGGTTAAAAGTCTGCCGCTAGCTATGCGTCACTTATTGTGACACCTGTGCACGAAGCGGGCGTCTTACCTGGCACTGCTGGCAGCACTCTCCCTGCGCACACTCAGCCCCTTCTGCCAGCTGGCATGTGCTGGCATTGCAGCAGGGGTCTCTGCATTCCTGCAACGAGGAAAACCGACAGGATGAAATGGGGTCAGAACTGACAGGATCAACACAGAATTTTTCACACGCTACTGTCCCAAATTTCCATGGGGTCTGACCTCTGCCGTTCCACAGTCGCACTGCTCCCCTGGCTCTACAAAAGCATTGCCACACACTGGACCCCCAAAAAGCCGGTCTGTGCTCGGGACATCCAGCAGGCAGGTGGGATTTTGGTTCTCCAGAAATTCCTTCAGTTCGGTTAGACTGCAGCCGCTAAAGGCTTCTGGGTAAACCAGCCTGGGTACGAAAAGACAGATGACCTATGAGATGCCTGTCATCATCACTGGGCCAGTTTCCTAAGAGAGCATGTGTACCCATTGCGATCCTTATCGTCCATGATGTTAATAGCTGATTCTTAACGCCTTCATGGAATTCCCACTGAATAGGATACTCACCCAACAGTATCTGACATGACGCAGTTGTGGGAGGGTGACACTGTCCCGCAGCTACATTGAGAGGCATCGTGGGACATGCCCAGGTTGTGGCCCATCTCGTGAGCAATGGTGGAGGCCACACCGATGGGGTTAATGCCGTGGTCCTGAAAGAGACAGAAGTGTAAGGAGATATCTGGAAGTATGCATTCTAATGATCTAAAACCAGCACGGATGGGGTTTATGTGTTGCGTGCTGTAGAGGGTATTAACCTACACTTGCTTCAAATAAGCAGATTAACACAATAACATCTATGACAAGCCCCCCCCCCCCCCCACTTCATTGGATGGAATGGCAGTGATGCCACAACCTTGGAGGTCAAATGGCAAAGCTGCACAACCGAGCTGAGAGCACATACCTCGTTCACGGCGCCGGAGTCCACCATGCACATTGTAGATTTTGCTGCCAAGCCAACGGTGGGGCCGGCAAACTCAACACCGCTGATGACAAATCAAACACGAAGAGAAACAACCGTTATTGATTTGTAAACCAATGGCTTGCCGGGAATGATGAGTGATTCTGCCAGTGACGCGGCCGTACGTGATAAGCTGTGCGTTGTCGTGCTTCTTTCTTTTGACGAGATTTTCCTTCCGCCAGCTCAGGAAGTTTTTCAAGGTTTCGTGTGGATCGTTTTTGACGTCGATGTTGTCTTTGTATGACCAAACCTCCAGACCCACCAACATGATGCGGAAATTCAGGGGTCGATACAACTGCAGGGTTAGAGCAAGAGTCAGAATCACCTAAAGGAGCTGAATGCACATGGGTATAAATCTAAAAAAAAAAACAGAGATTTGTAACCTTGTCGACATGGTTGGCAACTTCGAGCATTCTGGCTTCGATCTTCTGCACGCTCTTCCCAAATTTCTGAAACTGGAAAATAAGGTAAACAATTGTTTATTCATTTCTCATTACTCGGACAATAAATAAAAATAATAAAATGTATAATAAATTCATTACAATATCTCAAAAATAGCTCTAAAGTTATATACAGACACCATCAAGATATAGAAATATGATGAAAGATGAAAGCGTGAAACAGGTCATAAATATTTCCACACCTGAAAGCACAAAAATGAATACATATCATCCAACACACAGTGCGCCTCCCTACATGCAGGCTAATTGGGGTCTGACCTCTGCATTGTCCACCACCAGAAACAGCTCCACAAACCTCTGTGGTCTCATAAGCGGCTGGCTTTTCTGAAAACACAGAATTTAATTAGTACTGTCATGAAGACTGGATGCTATGCCAAGTCTTCTCTCAAACACATTTCCTGCAAAATGTCTTCCCTCCCTGCACAGAGGGGAGTGTCTGAGGAGTATTAACAGGTCTTTGCATGAACAATTCAGCACCTCTTGTATAGGGGGGCATCCATGTCTATCACTTTCCATGACCGAACACAACATAGCCATCGACGGCCAAGCTCAGCATGTGGCATGTAGTACATTTTGTCTTACCAACAGAATGTAGCAAGACCTCAAATGGTGCTCATAGCAGGTAGCATTAAGTGAGATGCTTGTGGTGCCCTGCCAATGAACACTCGAGATGCGAGTAACCTGCAGCATACCAGGCCGCTGGGCAGCATGTGGGCCGCCACTCCGGGGATGAGGTCATACACGGTGGCATTGGCGTGTCCGCAGGCAGCCCTCTTGTTCCTCCTCAGGTGCTCCTGCCGGTACAGGGCGTGCTCCCCATCTGCTGAGCTCCCCAGAGGTTCGATGAGGTAGACCGCCTGCTCCACCCTCAGAAACCCCCTACAGGGTGGAGACGGGAAACACTAAGGCGTGTCTGTGTATCGATCTGTAAATTCTTCATGTATGTACAGATACATACATGAACTCTCCCTTTATAAAGATCCAGGTGACACTGGTCCAGTTCATGTGATTTTTCCACCTAATTGTCTATTACACGCCTAAATAAGGACAGACAGGTAACCTTGACAGCACTGCTGAGGTAAACGAATCATGAAAGCGTGCAGCCAATCAGAGGAGGCCTCGCTGTTGGAGATGTACTGGCAGGTGCAGGTCCCATGACCCCTATCTCTGAACCTTAACTTTGTGTGGTTTTCCTTTAACGGAGGCTATCCGAGGGCAACTTCCGGATTGACACAGCAAAAGACTAAAAATAGCATTTTGACGTAAAACAGATTAAGCTGTTAAGCTGTTCATCTGTCATAGCGATCAGACGGACCAGAGCTAGAAATCTTACAAATGTGAAAATCCACCCTTTCAGCTGGCTGTCTCATAGAGGCCCAGACACTTTCAAAATGACTGAACCTAAATCTGGGTGCTGCAGGATCTGATCCAGCCAAAATCCCTAAGAAGAACTTTCCTACCAAGGAATTTTGTTTGGATACCAAGAACGACATCATAGGAGACAGTCAAACACTAATTCACACCTACCGCATTCCAGAGCAAAGCCCAACACTGATGGAAGAATCTTCAACATCCTGGAAATGTCCCAGGTAATAGCAGTGATCCTGCACCAAAGCAAAGAATAAAATTTGATGGAATTGCTGTATGACAAATGCAGAGGTGCATATTTCAGGTCCAGACAGTACAAATCCAGACCAAGGTTTTGTTTCAACCAACCAGTTCATAACTCTGTGACTGTGACTCTTTTAAACTCAACTGGTTGATTGAAAGAAATCTTGGTCTGGATCTGTACTTTCTGGACTGGAAATCTCCACCTATGGGTAAATGTTTTTCAGGGAAAGGCCACACCTTGTTGCTCCTGCCCAACGGCTCTGGGTATCTCCTCCTTGTGGACTGAGTACTATATCTATCCGAACAATGTCCCCCTTTGCCTGTGCTCCTCCTTCTCCACAGTGCTGTCTCCATCTCTACCCGCAGGCATTTCCCTCATCCTATCTGCTTGCTTGCAGCTGACTTTTACTGAGTAGTATGACCTATTTTTTGGGACACTTAAGCTGACATTGTGGCGCAGTAGGTTATGGGGCTAACCAGAAGGTTAAAGGTGCGAGCCCCGCAAAGATGCTAAAATGGAGCTGCTACCAAAATAAATTTGTGTTTATGTTACCAACACCAATGTATTTAGGGAAAGTGTATTGGTTCTCTGTATTGGACTCACAACCAGAAGGTCCCCAGTTTCATCCTATAACCAGAATAATGATTATCACTGTTGGGCCCTTCAGCAAAGTCCTTAACTGCATAAATTGCTTTAGAAGCACCAGATAAATGGCAGACCGTCACCATGTGCTCTGTGGGATACGTGAAAACAAATTCCTAGGCACCAGTATTAATACTTGTACACATAAAGTACCATCATCAATTTCTTATATTTTCCATTAGTTAATAAAAGGTGTGGATCAGAGATGTTTCTTACCTTATTTTTTGGGGATGCTGTTACTTCCAAGCCATTTTCTAAATAGTGTGTAACGGTGTAATCGTCACTCAAAAGATTTCTAGAACAAAAAAGAACATTTTAATGTAGCTAAATATTTTCCAATTAATTTCAATATTAAGCTATGCAAAATTCAGAATAACCTCGTTGATTATTTAAATTACACTTACTTATTCTTCTCGAGATGAACCGTGTAATTCTTCCCTTCAATAGTTAGTGCAAACTGCTGCTCCTCTGGGTATGTCTGCATGACACAAGCGACCATCATCGGTCATACGCACACACTGGGGGCATTCGTTAAAAAGCCAAATTTTTAACCGGTTTTATCTGAGTGTCTCTTTGGTAAGCCCATGTTACAGGTCAGAAAAGGAATAGCAAATAAATAAAAAAAACAGGCGGAACGATTAGTTGATAACAGTTGTTTTTTATTTTTCTAAAGAGATTTTTTCAGTTAAGGCATTCATATTGGAAGGCTGTTTTTTACGGTTTGTGGTTTCGCGTTTGTTTGACAAAAGCGAGACTGAAAGGGCCGCGGTAATAAGTGGCGCATTCATCCCATCATCAAAACCTGTAGCTGCGGGATCATCAAAATCACCAAATAACTGATAAAACGTCACAGACACTGTAACTAAGAAAAATAACCACATGTGTCTTTTATTGTGTTCATTAATCGAAATAAGCCTATAAAGTAAAAACCAACTTATGACACCCGTTTAAGCACTCTTGCAACTAATATACTACGCAGAAAAAACAGTTGAGAGGTATGCAACATACCTGTTTGGTACTGCGTTTAGCGCGAAGTCCCAGCTTTTGCGGTTTAACAATATCGTACTCCTTCACATGAGGTAGTTTGTCTGAATTTTCGGCGAGCGGTGCTAAAACAACATGAGATTTGGTCAGTATCTCAAAGCGACAGCAATCCTTGATATATAGTATTACACTTTTAAATATAGCCGCAAAATACACCATACAAAGGCTATTATAAAATAACATAAGAAATACTAAGAAAAATAGCCTATGTATTTCGAATGTCAAATTTACTTTCACTAGCACCGATTAACTTCTTTATTATCTGATAATTTCACTGTACAAACACTGTGCTGTCGATATTGATTTCCAATAAGAAGTTATCTAAAGCTTACCGCATGACGAAACGATGAAGAGGAATAATGGGAGAAATGTACCGCATCGCATGGCTGTGGATACACTGATTTCACTTGGGCTAGGGGTTGCTGCCGATGAGGCGCCGGACCTTTATCCAGTCACCCCCCTTTGTAGAACTCCACCTCCATTATATCCGGAAGATAAGCCTGTCGCCAATGCTGTCTTCATCTGAGTCACACATGGTGTAATACAGCCTCACCTCAGATGTTAGAGGACGATCTGTAAACCACAGGCAATTGCGAACACCTACAGTTCTTTGAATATCTGCGACTGGGTATTAACGCTTGACTGGTCAAAAGAGCTGCTGTGTCAAAAAAAATAAAGGCATGGGGCGTATAGGTGACATTGTTATAATATAAAATTATAGTTAAAAGAAAGCATTTTAAAAATCCTTTAAAGTAATAATATCAGTAATTAAAAACTAAATAATTATTTTCTAATTGCTTGTTCAGTGGGGTTTCCTGTAGGCCTAGAAGAATTAAGCAGCCAGTGTCACACAGTACAGTATATATCATTATAGCTTCATAATTGTTTTAAAAAAAGCTTTATAATAACACTCATTATCGAGAACATCAGACCAGATTTTAATATTTGGCATTAGTTAAAAAAAGAAAACGTTACAGATTAGAAATTGTCCCTTAATTATTCCAGCCCAATTAAGGGGAAAATGCCAGCCCAGCCATATAATACTTCCAATGTGTTGGTATATGTGTTGGTATTGCTATGGTGCAGTTTTGTCACTTTCCCCTCTGGTTTAATACTTTTAGTATTAAACCAGATTTTAGTAGTATCTCATCCTGTTAGATTGCCTCCCTAAAAGAAAAACACTGTCGTGTTTGAAGTAAGAACAATGGAGCATACATGTCAAGTCAGAAAGGCTTCTCGTTTTGAGCTCAATCTCGGTTTTCCTGCAGGAATTGCCCATGTCACAAGGAGATATGCATCATGCCTCTTGTCATCTTCACCACAAACCTGATGTCATCCTGTTTCGAGAAATACAGCTATGTTCAGGATCAGGGGCGTCAGGTTTGGAACATTACATTATATTTGATGTTAAATATATATGTGTGTGTGTGTGTGGGGGGGGGGGTTCCAAACGAATAATTATGAAATGTGAGGGGGGCGGCGACGCCCGTGCTGAAGATAAATATGTTATATATATTATATATATTAAGTATATTACGTAAGGTTATTAAACAGCACCCGCTAAGCTAAACGAGGTCAGTTTCCTTGCAGTTTCTTGTTGGCCTATACATTTTTTAAAAAGTGACCTGTGCTATTATCTCCCGTGTACACTGCTCTTAGCTTTCATCAATGGCAAATGCGTTCGGTTTAATTATGAAGGGAGGGAATCCATGTGGAGGGAAACAAAGAAGAACGCAAGGGAAATACACTGGCCCTTGTTCATCATGATCCTGGTGGGGAACACTGGTTTACATTACCTGTGCTATGGGACGTCTCATGGGGTTAAGTCCTGTCACGATGCCTTTTCCCACATTCCGAATACAGTTACTTAGAGCTCAAAATAAAAACGCATCAAACTGACTGGGCAGTAGATTTACCTTACGATCAATTTAACTTCTGGAGTGTAACAGGTGTTTGCCTGTAATATATTTCACCAGCATATGTAAAAGTATGGGCACTTATGCTGTAATGTCCGATTGAATATGATAGATCTATATGAAATAGAAACTATAATTGTGTCAGGAAATATATAAAACAATTAAGAGAACAATAGAAAACTGAAAAACAGTTCAATCATGGCTTGCCGAATGAGGCTATTTGGCGCCACCATGCGACAATTTTAGTAAAAACAAATGTCTTTAAAAGTCACGTTAACTTTTGTCAAATTTAAAGGTATATGAGTGATACATTTAGAGAAAAAGACTTAAACCCTTTACTTTGGGGTACCTATAATATATATTTTTTTAAATTATTGTGGAATATGTTTGCCTTGAAAAGTGACATTAATCTTCACGTCCCGATGAGACATGGGTATACTTTAGGACCCGGGAGAAAAGCTTCGACTTCAGTTCGGCAGAATAGAGGCGGGACCCGGATGTTAACGTCAGCAGCTCGCGCAGCCACTGTGACGTCATCATTTGGGGAATACAGAGGATCGCCGATTTCTGTCACTGGGAGGTCTGGTGCTTCGGCCGCCAATGCTGCCGACAGCCCTTGTTGTGCATTTATGTTCCGACCGGATTTAGTACGCTTCCTGACGGCCGCCGGCGCGGAGGAAATTCGTGTCGGCAGCATCCCGGTCCTGCCGGTTCACCCAAAACCGAGCGAGCTCTGCAGCGGGATCGAGGAAAGCCCGTCCGCTTTTACGTTCACGCCGCGTCGAATGAGGCTGGACAAGGACCATGATCTATTTGAAGTGGGTTTCTGAGGCGGTTTGTTGAGCTTTTAACAGCTGTAAATTGGGCTGGAGTAACTACACCCCAAGAAGCTGATGATTCTGTTTGGAGTAGTAAACCAAGTTCCTGCTGTAATTAACGTTGGCTTTCGGTGTGTAGCATTTCTCTGGTAACCGACACATGCAGTGAAAGGTAACGAGGCTGCCGTCCCTCCACAGGACGGTGACATACACAGGCACCTGTATCTGCGGGACAGCGCCGCCGGAATGTCGGAAATCCCTCAAGCTCCAACGTGAGTAGGAGCCGAAATATGGTGCTTGGAGTAGGCTGCCCCAGGATCATGCTGCCTGACACCTCCGTCTCATGTGTCCCGTCAGCGTGGCAGAGTTTCGGTGTCACATCGCCGGGTGCAGTCAGATCTTTGACACCCTGGAGTCCTACGAGCATCACTACGACGCCCTGCACAGGCGTGTCTGCGCTGACTGCAAGCGCGCCTTCCCGTCGGACCATCTCCTGGACATCCATATCCAGGAGTGGCACGATTCCTTATTCCAGCTCATGGCCAAGAAGCAGAACATGGTATGCTGGACCTTTGCAGTAGGGTACATGTCTGGAAGGTACAGCTTGGTCACTGATGGATGTCCAGCCTTACTAAGGCAAATGACTGGATGGAACTGTTGTGGCGTGGGCTGTGTGTATGCTGTTTGTTTTAAATGCACAATGTCTCTTATCCCCTCAGTATCAGTGCTTGGTTGAAGGATGCAATCTAAAATTTAAGACCAGTACGGAGAGGAAGGATCACCTCATTAAGGTTCATCGCTATCCTTCAGACTTCAGATTTGATAAAACCAAGAAGAACAGGAGGTAATGGCGTGCCCTGCCTTCTGTCGCGTGCGGATGCATCCCAGAACTTTAACAGAAAGCATCTTAAGAATACGTGTCATCAGATGTACGGCTTTAAGCAGAGCTGAGGGGATTGTGGGGAGCGTGTGGGTTTATGAAGTGGGCAGTGAGTGATGAGGGCTTCCGTCTCTGGACACCAGGGCTCCAGGAGGGGCGCCCCAGCGTGTGGAAGTGAGCATGAAGCAGGGGGACGAGCCAGAAGCTGAGGAACCAATGGAGGCGGAACCAGCTGTTCAGAAGCAGGGGGATCGACTCAGACCAGCCTACTCCTACAAGTCAGTGAAACCTGTGTGCATTCATGTTGGAAAACCCCTCTGGCCTATATCTCACAGCTAGATTTGTTGGTTAGGCAGATAACTGTGAGATTTGAGGTACCATGGGGTACCATAAATCCTTTGCGCTCAGCTTTAGCAGACTCACCCTAGCAGGATAAGTGTTAACATCTTTATCATTACCTGGTGATTAAGGCAGCTGGCCGACTTATTCCATTAAGACCACTAGTGACAGTGCCCGGCCAGCAGCTGCCCATCTGCACGACGTAACAGTAAGCTAAGGCTGACAGCCATGTATAGTGATGGCTGATACAGGTTACCCTGTGTTCCTGAAGGCAAGGGTTGGCATGTTTTTATAGGAATTGCTGGCATTTTAATACCACAAAAACAAAGTTGTGTTCTGCCTATGTAAAGTTAACGCTGATGTAAAAATACAAAATAATAATAATAGAGGTGGCTGTTGTAGGGTTTCTGATGCGAAATCCCATTTCAGGGTCCCCACATCCATCTGCTTTGGCCAAGGATCCGTGCGAGGATTTAGAGGCGGGAGAAGACGCAAGTAGCCAGGACTCTTTTCAGCACTTGAGACATGCAGCCCCCCAGCGATGATGGGGTCCTCTGGACTTTGTTATTCACTCTATATGTAGCTTACCATTAGTGGGGCTTTTTCTACAGGTCGGCTTACCAATAAGTTAGCAGAAGCCTTTGTCCTAGCAGGATAGTTGTGATTCTGCATTGTAAAGTTTACAGAATGACTCACTATGGTTTCCATGAGATGTGTGCTGTGGGAATTCGTGTCTGTTTAAGAAAATCATGTAAGTGTGTTGTATGAGATTTATATTTTAATATCACGTGAAACCTCAAGTGAACGTTTTGCGTTTTTCATACCGTAGGTTGTGAACTAGCGCAGGGTACATCTATGTAATTCCCTGCTCTTCCAGACGATGTCGCGCACGAACCGTTGACATGATCACGCGTCTCAGGGGCGCGGAGCGAATTCCGCAGGACTCATGGGCCACTGTACTTAAATTAAATGAGATGATGATAGTGTATTGATGCATGTGGAGAAATTTTATTTTCGCTGACCCACCTTGTTTTCCATAACACTTAATTCTTAATGTAAATCTTCGGCTTTTTGCGAAATCAGGGTTTACTGTTAAGTCATCCAAGCGCCTTCGTCCAAAGAGAGCGATTTTAAAAATGATTCGTTATAGCAAAGCTTTTAAAACAAATAATTGGTTCAGTTTTTAAGTGGAAAGTTTTTAAGTATAGTTTAAGTAGACATTTGTTTTGCTTAAAGCCAGTTTTTTGGTAAGTAGATTTTTTTCCGGTGTCGATGACTCAAGATCTAAGGCATTTCTGTATGTTCCAACTTCCGACTGCAACATGTAACCTTTGCCCATGTTCTGTATGTTAGCTTACTTCGGTCTATGCTTAGGCTGTAAAGTGACATGGAAATTTCTGCATTAGGCTTGTGTTTAAATGGGCGTTCAGCTGGCTGCTTTTGAAGTGTTCAGATGCTAGTTATATACATTGTTTACCTTCAGTGAAACCTAATGACATTTTTGAAGAGTGAGTGATTTTAAAACCTTTATTGAATATTTTGTACAAAATGTTTCTAGTTTTTAAAATATAAAGATGTACATCTTATAAACGTGTCATAAATATTTCTTTTTGTTCAGTTTTAAGTAACTGTTGAAAGCTGCTTTGCAAATACACTCGTCATGCAGGTAATACAACGTGACCGACGTAATTCTGAATGGTGAAATGTAACTGTCGTAATATGGCTTTTATTTTTAGGAGCTCATGGAGAACACTATTTCTAGATGGATTTAACTCACCGGGATTTAACTATGATATAAAGGCACAAAGTTCCATAATTGAAGTGTTTCGGGATTCGGAAAACAACAAAAAGACGTTGATGTTGATTCATCGAATCAAGTTTTTTTTATGTAGCTTTTCGGACTTTTAATAAAAACGCGCCCTTTGTTATATGGCCTAGTCTAAATATAGTTGCATTTTGTAATACGGTGCCGTCCCAAAAATAGGCCTATACACACTATTAGAAATGTCGGTCGCTCAACATCCTTTGTATTTTTGAGTCAATCACTAATTTGTAGGGTTGCAAATTAATAAAATGTCATACAATATACAGAAGTTTCTACTGTTAATTTGGCTTATGAAACATAGCTATCGGAGTTAATTCTAGCAGTGACCTGTGGAAAAAAATAGTGTTTGGTTCATCCATCTCGGTATTCAAACAGTAACCCAGTAAAACAAGGATATCATAAACGGTAGAGTACAGGTGACATTCATACAAACTATGGTATTTAAATTGTCAGCGGCTCTGAAATTCAATAGGAGCGTCTTAATTTTAAACCCACTTTTTGGCAGCAACTTAAATGCTTTAAAATGCTTAAATCTCTTACGCACATGGTAATGTGGAAGATCTAGGCATTCGGCTGCGAACTGCGTTGTTTTTAATATATAAAATGTATATAAAAATATTTCAGTAAACGATCTATGCTCAAATGGTATTCCAAATCACCACGAGCTGGGCATAAAAAAAAGGAATGATTAAGATTTTTTAAGAAAGCACTTCATAATTTAGTGATTTAATATAGAGTTATTTCAGAAATTAATTCTGCTAAAATTATTTCTAGAATGTATTTAATATTTCAGCAAATTGTAAAAATTTTTTATGATAAAACACGTACTGTCTAGTATTTTACGGCCGGCATTAATCGCGTTTGGAAGTTAGTGCGTTCCGTATAGGTGTAGTTTTCTAATGGGGCGAAATCAATTAACGCGAATGTCCTACTTATGACAAATAATACATGCCGTATGTTACTGGTCCGGTGAATAGTCCTGGGACCGGTAAGGTGGGCCTTTGAAAAGAGCCAGAAGGTCCATAGAGTGATGGGGTGCCCAGAGGGAAAGGAAACGCAAACGCAGGTACCAGCGGCTTGCTCGCAAGTTTAAGTTTTTCCAGCTCTGCCTCCTGAAGTCTCTTTGCCTTGGCTCTTCTGTTTTGGAACCAGATCTTGACTTGTGTCTCAGTGAGGTTCAGTGAATTTGAAAACTCTGCTCTCTCCGCTATGGAAAGGTATTGCTTCTGCCGGAACTTTCTTTCCAGGGCCAAAAGCTGAGACGTCGTGAACGGAGTTCTCGGTTTTCTGTTGTTCTTGTGCTTCCTTAGGGTGCATGGGGGTGGACTCGAGTGTCCTGTTGACCGATAAGAGTAAATCGATCTTAGGGAAATACAGTATGCGGCTGACACCGCAATGTCTACGATAAAGCCGAAATAAGAGGGTGTCACTTGTACAACTGAAGTCATGCCAATTTTTGTTCATGCGAATTCCGTAATTATCTGATCCAGTAAATCAGTAAAATCACATAATAATGTAGTTAGTATATAAAATAAAGAAAACCGGACTCAAACTAATACGCGTAAATAGCTGCGTACGGAAAAGGTTATACCGTTATATAGTACGATAACATTTCTGATAATTGAATTTAAATAATGAACTATTAACAATTAATATATATATTAGAATAACATCCACGAAGACAGTTGTAAAACTGTCACCACCTTCTACTTTCAAACTTAATTGTTAGAAAAACATTTGAATATTATTTTAAATACAATCATTTAGGTAGCCTACTTACGTGAAGATGCGGAGTAAGTTGTCTGAAGCCAAGACCCTTGGTCGCTATCACTGAGATGTTCGCTTTCTTTTTTCTTGCAGTCCGATAATGTAGTAACACTCTCCACTGAAATTCTCTCTGAACAAACTCTCTTCTGTGATGATTGTGGTAGTTGTTGCTCGGTGCCTGCCTTAGTTGGTGAACACTGAATCCGACACACAGCTTTGTCCGAAATTATCGACTCGACACTGAAAGGAAGGCTAGACGCCTTTTCCTTGCAGCTTTTAGAAGTTTCCATGCCTTTTACTTCGAAGTTCTCTCGTCCGGGATCTTCCTTTTCGTATACTTTTATCTTTTGGGGAAGAGACCCTTTGACAGTATTCATAGTATGGGAATAGGGGGCCATACACCTATAGAGTATTTCGTTGACAGTCCCGAACAGCGGGAGGTTGCGTCTCTTACCCAGAGACTCCAAACTTTGCGTCTGCAGCGTCCAACTTCTAGCCCTAAAAGATCCAGAAGGTTTTTCCCGTCTCGCCGCCTTCCAATCGGCTTGTTAATTTGGCCGCATGACGTCGCGAGCCCCAGCACTTGATTGGTCGGATCTTTTCTGAAAGGTATCAATAATGGCTTTAAGATAAATTTGTATATTTAAAAACAGTTAATTGCATTGAAAAGCTGATAACTCAGGGGGCTTTATCCCAAGAGAGGATAGTTAAGACATGATTTCTCCTGCAATTACTAGCTGCTCCAAAGAGGAGTATAGAGTTCCCATACGGTTTATGGAACAGGATGAAGATGAATCAAGACAAATAAAACTAGTATAATTTAATTCTCCTGTATTATATAACCTCAGAGTTTATAAACACGATTACTTTTGGGCTAGGCACAATCACACACCATTTCATCGTATGATTAAAGAACACAAATTGAGACCCGCATCACATGTTAGCATGTTGAAATAAATCATAGAAACGTAAGTATATAATGCATTAAGTAAACAACTGCCTTGAGTTTTAAAATAATCGTTACAAGCCGTACAGTTTATGGCCAATCCAAAAATACATACCACGATAAAAGACATTTAATTTTGGTCATAATATTTAGCATGTAGGATATTTTACATCAGTTAATTAGGATTATTAATCGTGTAATGCAGTGTCTTTTTGAAGTTTTTTTGGGGGCAAAAGATCCAATTGGAATTAAGCTGGTTATACCTTACAATAAATCAAAGCGATTTATAAGGCAGACAAGTTAGATTTTGTAAGGCGCCGAGTTCGGCGGGGTCAAAAAGAGTGCTGTTTCGAAGATAAAAGGCACCAGTTAACTCTTAAGCAGTTGTCCTGGAGTTTAAAGTCTAGTGCATCACCAGAAGGAGACCGATCCCCTGATTAACGCAGTCTAGCTGAGTTAACCACTGAGTCGCTGGATCACGCTACCGACTTTTCCGCGCCGTTCGGATTTCAGTGTCTGGCCTGCCCAGTTTCGTTTCGCAAGCACAGAGGTCGCTTTTAGGACGGAATGTTGTTCACTGATGACCGTTAAATTAAATAATTAAAAGACAGACAATTATTCCCGCATTTATTCCACGTGGTTTAAAACAAGTAAATTAGAGAAATGCTAAAACGAGGTCGTATAGAAAAGAATGGAAGTGTAGGCCTATTTGTTTTTACTTTGCGTGTGTTCAATGCGTTTCGATTATATCAAACGAAAGGGAAAATAGAAGAAAAAAAATGTAAGAAACAAGTAAGGAACAATTTTCCAGAATCTGGCATTTGCGTATATCTGGTTGCCGTTTTAGTTGATCAACTTTTTATAAACTTCAGTTTATATCAGAGTCTTATATTTGACTACATTTGCAGACAGGTAGCTTCAGAAAACGTTTATGAAAAATCTGCGTCAAGGACAGTTTTTTATAAACGTTAAATTTGAAGTGTTATTGATATTTAACCATTGTTATTCAATTAGACCTATATATTGTTTTTTGTTTGTTTCAAATATTACAACTTAATTGCTATACATTTAATTAGAAAACACACTGATTTGATCATAAATACGAAGCTGAGAAGATTCACAGATTATTACTTTTTCTAATAATTCGCTTAATATTAAACTCACGGGCACAAATGAGGTCTAAAGCGAACGGCGTGATTTACGTCATTAAGCACACGATCGGCTACGATAGGCTATAAAAAGATTAACCTGAAACTAGGATGTGAGATAAGTATGTGATCATTAAGCTTTTAGCGTGTACAGTATGTGGAACAATACTTATAATCTTAATAATAGTTTATCAGGACAGTCTTGTCTCTGTATTACTCTCAAGCCATTAATAACCGTGTATTTTGATGTATTTGATCTGCCGTCAGGCACTAAAATGACGCCAAAGTTTCGTATATATACCAGTATCTTGAAAATGGAGCAAACGGTATTAATGTACGCGTACCTATGCTTTACACAGAGTAATTCGTAGATTGCTTGAAGCAAATGTACTTTGCGGGCGTACATCCATTTCACGTTAACAATGAGAATTTTGATTAGCATGTTGTGCGTGTTTCTATTAGAGGTCATTTATGCTGCATGGTACTATTATTATTCACGGTAGCCTTTCACAGTAATGTTGGATGTGTAATGCTGACATGACTCTGGTGTGATTAGCAGCACATATCCAAATTCCAGAGCTCAGCCCATGAAAGCTGACAGAGGTGAGGGTCTGTGACTGGGATTCTCTGACTGAGACCAATGGCACTTGTCCATTTGAATACAGGAACCAGGCTGTACCTGACCCTTGCTGTGAAGAGACACTGATATACTTAATACTTTTCTATTCAAGGGAAAGGGCTCAGTGGTTTGTGCATTATATTGGTTTCCATATGATAATATTTCAGCTTTTATTCATAACCACTGAAATTCTTATGCAAATTTCCATGACGGGATTCATTGTTTGGTCTGATATGCTGAATTATATGTCTGACTTGGAACAAGTGAAGTAAAAGGAGCAAAGTAGTCAGGGCCAGGATAGGACTGAGTTTCTGACTGGAAGTTTAAGCCCCTGGACAGCATAATATAAAGCTACACTGTATAAAAGTAGCGGGACACCTGAGCATCACACCTACAGGAACTTTGCACCCTATTCTAAATCCATAGGCATCAATATGGAGTTGGTTTTCTCCTTTGCAGCTATAACAACTGCCACTCTTCTGGGAAGGCTTTCCACAAGATTTTGGAATATGTCTGTTGGAATGTTTACCCATTATTCCAAAAGGACTTTTGGATGGTCAGGTACTGATGTTGGATGTGAAGGCCATGGCTTGCAACCTTCATTCCAGAGGTGTTCAGTGGTGATGAGGACAGGGCTCTATGCAGGCAAGTCAAGCTCTTCCTGACAAACTTACCCAACCCTCTATGGACCTTGATGTGTGCACTGGGGCACTGTCAAGGCCTTCCCCAAACTGTTTCCATAAAGTTGGAAGAATAGAATTGTCCAAGATGTCTTGCTATGATGAAGCATTAAGGGTTCCTTTCCCTGGAACTAAGGGGTCTAGCCCAAACCCTGAAGAGCAACCTCATACCATTATCCCACCAAACCACCAGACTTTACAGTTGGCACAATGTATTCAGACAGGTACCTTTCCCCTGGCATCTGCCAAACACAGACCATCAGTCTGCCACACAGAAGTGTGATTCGTCACTCCACAGAACATGTTTTCAGTACTCCGGAGTCCAGTGGTGTGGTGCTTTACTCCACTCCATCCGTTGCTTGGCATTGTGCTTGGTGATGTGAGGCTTCATGCAGCTGCTCAGCCATGGAAGCCCATTCCGTGAAGCTCCCGGCTGACAGTTTTTGTGCAGAAGTTAATGCCAGAGTAAGTCTGGAATTCTGCAGTTATTGAACTAATAGAACGTTGGCAACGTTTATGCACCATGTGCCTCAGCATTCAGCAACTCTGCCCTGTTCCTTTCCATGGTCTCCCACTTTATGGTTCAGTTTCTGTTGCTCCTAAACTCTTCCACTTTGCCATAATACCATTTACAGCTGTCCATGGAATATCTAGCAGGGAAGAATTTTCATGAACTTACTTATTGCAAAGGTGGCATCCTATGGCTGTACTATGCTTGAATTGCTTCAGTATGACCCATTTTGTCGCAAATGTTTGTGCATAACCAGAAACTCTCTGCTGGAACTACATGGCTAGGTGCTTGATTTTATACACCTGTGCCAATGGGCCCGAATGAATCACCTGTATTTCAATGATTGAGAGGTGAGTCCCGATACATTTGTCCATGTAGTATATACACTCACCTAAAGGATTATTAGGAACACCTGTTCAATTTCTCATTAATGCAATTATCTAATCAGCCAATCA
>JABFDZ020000066.1:12784152-12795484 GCA_019775955.2 Pollimyrus isidori | reverse complement strand
GATGAGCCACACTTTGTCTGGTTCCTCACCCAGGACCTGTTTGCCTTGGGTGACCCTACCAGGGGCATAAAGCCCCGACAACTTAGCTCCTGGGATCATTGGAACACGCAAACCCCTCCACCACGATAAGGTGTCGGCTCCAGGAGGGGACCTGTATAGTCTACATATAAATCAGATGTACTGTCCAGCTTCAGTAATTAGAGGACTGGATATCTTGTTTAATTAACCTTTACCCTTAAATAGCCTTGGATTCATCATATAGATTTGCACAGACACCTATATGTACACTGCAACAATGTGATCTGATGTAATATACCCTAAAACATCTCTGTGGTCTTCCACGTGACGTTACAAATTGAATTAAATGAAAAAAAGCTCTATTACAGTTCTTTTTTTATTGAGAATATGGAAAAATATTGTAATTATGTACATAAATATTGGCACTACAGTTCAAATGTGTTTAATCTGAACGCTCAGACATAAAAGCTGACCTCATCGGTTAAATTTTGCAGGAATTCTGCGTGGCTTCACTGATGGGTTTTATTTGTTTTGGTAAACAGGCAGTGGGTGTGCTTCCATTTAGACAGGAATGCTTTGCATTATGCCCTCAAAGAGTGCGGCCTGCTCGGCCACAGTGATAAGCAGGCTCCCCGCTCTGGTATTGTACGTGGTTTTTGTAGACTTGTAATCAGGTTTTCGTGGTTTGGGGCTGGACCGTCCCAAGGACAATACCTCGGAACAATTCAGCACAGGAAGACTTTGTCTTCTGCTCTCTCTCTCCGTCACCCCCCACGCATGGAGCTGTCCACAAGGAGGAATGGCAGAAATCGCATATAATCATGGGACAAACACTTAGTTTACTCCTTGTTTTGACCGGCAAACGTTTAACCTGGCTGAAGTGAACTTTTCACGTTTAAAAAATAAGTTGGTGAATCAGCATTTTCTTTCCAGCATCAGCTGAAGATGCTGGTATTTAAAAAGAGTGAATGAAAAGGTTGGTGGAGACCCATTGCCTATATGACGAAGCTGAATTTCTTGCTTAGCCAGATAACTTATTGAATTTAAGGTATCTCAGTTTAAATGGCTTTATCTTCATTCACTTACATTTAGCCCACACTACCTTAAATCTGACAAGTTATCCAGCTAAGCAAGAAATCCTGCTTCACGGTCTGACTGTCAGTAGGACCAGGCTGGCGATTGATGTGATTGTCACACAACCAGAGCCCTTTAATAAGCTTGTTTTCAGCAGCAGAGCTCAAATCTGTCAGGCCTCCTGTAAAGCGGAGATGAGGCAACCCAGTCCATAGCGTTTCGTTGTAATAATTTAACTGTGCGAAAATAAACATTATCGCTATGGAATTGCTGGCTGTCATGTGTCTCTGCCGACGCTCGTATTTCAAAGCCTTCCTTTCATGTGGCTTCCCAATAGGAGTCCCTTTTCTCCTAATGAATGTTTCATCGAGCAGGAAGATAAGAAGGTTGTTACTAATATCCTTGGACTATGTTCGGAAATGGGGGAGCTCCAGAGGAATGCCTTCATTTAGAATGTCGGTAAAACCCCTGGCAGATCCAGCGAGGCCTGTTTCAGTTTATTTACTCTTAAGAGCAAACTGCTTTTTGAGTAAATTTGCCTTTTAGTAAATGCAAAACAGCCGTCGTGAGGCTAGATGGTCCAAACATTGGATTAGGTTGTCATTTCTGCACATATTTGATCTCTGCCCTGTTTGCTTTAGAGGAGAGGATGTGGTGAATCGGGCCAAAATCTATGCTCTGGGGCGAATCGCCATCGCCCGGGATGCTGTGCTTGTAAACATAAATACACGGTAATCACATTAATTGCGGATCTTTCCGGCGACACCTTAATCAGCCTGTAAACAGCATGTCCTGCGCAAGGCCAACCAGTGAATATGGTGCCGTCTGAGAGCTCGCTCTGTACGGCCGAAGCGATTGGCTCTGTCATGTTCGCCAGGGGTCCTGCTCCATGGTGAGACAGCCTGCTTCCATTAGCATGATGAGATGCACACAGCCCCTGTCAGCGCTGCCATCTCCCCGCAGGGTGGTTCCAGAATGGCGGCTGGTCTCAGCTCGGCCGGTGTCCCCTCAGCTTGTCAACATGCTCTAATGATGAGTAAAAAGAACAGTTGTGCTAATAATCAACATTTTCAGCATCTAGCATATGATATTAGGTCATCGGTAGGGTTGTCACCATCATGCCTGACAATATGAGATGCAACATTCTCTAGTACGGGATCGTCCCATATTATAAGGGATGGGTGGCAACCCTAGCCGTTAGTCTTGGGTTGATGTCGGGGGGAGGGACCCCACCTTCTCCCACAGGTGTCTGGAACAGAGTGGCCTGTGTTTGAAACGGAGTCTCCGGGTTGCGGCACCAGCCTAATGAAAACGTGAAGTTTCATGTTGACAAGCCGTCTTGGCCAATCATGTCAAACACGGGCTGGCTGTCTGTCCAGTGTTTCACGCTAATGATGTCCCCTGTGGCTCTGTCCTTTTGATTGTGTGTTTTAAACATGTCAAGCTTTGGGGAAGCGCTCCAGGTCTCCCGTCTCATGATGGTGCGTCATCTGCTGACGGCACTCGGTGTCGTTAAATCTGACACACTGTTATGTATTGGTCAGCATTTTATGAAGCCGTTCAGGGCGACCGGGTAAGATTGCCAGATGGGGGAGCCTGGGGAAGAGGAAGCTGGACGAGACTCCAGAGGAATTATTCCTGAAGCTGATTACTCAGAGGGAACCTCACAGATAACCTCACCTTCTCAGGCTGGAGCCTAGATGAGTAACAGACTGTGTCCCTCAAGAGACTCTGTGCTCTGACTGCAGCCCAGAGAGACTCTGTGCTCTGACTGCAGCCCAGAGAGAGTCTGTGCTCTGACTGCAGCCCAGAGAGACTCTGTGCTCTGACTACATCCCAGAGAGACTCTGTGCTGTGAGTGCATCAGTTCTGGCGATGTCCCAGAGAGTCTCTGCAAGAAACTCTATGAAGAAAAATCAGTGCCCTTTTATATACAGCCATGTACAATAGGTTAACTTAATACACATGCACAGAAAAGATGTTTGAAGGTAAACTAGTGTATAATCTCGATTGCCATCTCGGTTTTATCTATAATTCTAAATAGCTGAGGACTACTCTGTTTACACGGCTGACAAAAAAAGGAGCCAAAAGGGGCCTTTGGAGGATATGCCTGTGCTCATTCCTCCTGAAAGGGCACACGTTTCTCTCATAAGGATGAAAGGACAGACTGTGTGAAACCTGATAGCTCTACGTCCCATTCCAGAACAGCGGGATCCCCTGCAGGAGATGGAGCCGTCAAGATGAATGCGGCGCATTTCGAGGGGTGATACTGTCACGGGTGTGTGACCAGTAAGAACATCACTGCAACCTGCAGTCCAACCAAGGTCCACAACACTCGTCCCATCAGTGTCAGTGACCAAGCAGAACGACTCAGCAGCGTGGCTGCCAGCGTGTGTCAGTCAGGCCACTGCCCCGCTGCCGATTTAGACCGGATGGTGAGCTGTGTGTCCAGTGGGGTGTGTCAGCGTTCATTAAGTCTGTGGATTAGGAGAGTTCACGATATTTTCTGAGAACAGATGTCATGTTCACTTCTGGAACTTGTCTTCTACTTTGAGTCTGCACTGCTCTGACTGATCAAGATCTGGGCCCTTCGACTCCCCCTTCCATAGAAAAGGCTACTGTAACACCCAACAGAGCCCTATCTGACGGCTCACCCAAAGCGGCCAGCTGATAACACTTAGCCCCACTGTAAAGAACAGACTCCTTCATGTGACCCGTTAACAGCCCATCCCTGGCTCTGCTGAGATGAAGCAGGAAGCCTTGAAGGAAAACAGGATGACAGACAAGGGCTCAGATGAAAGTGACCTGCTGCCCCCACCGTTTTCAGTTAAGGCTTCAGAATGCTCTAAATTGTAACCTTATCAATTAGTCAGTAGTTCCTGGAGTTTATTTTTACGATGTCAGTTTACTACAGACGTAGGGGGGTAGAGGGGGAGGGCAGCCTCTCCTAACGGAAGACTCTGCCTCAGTCTGCTGTCAGGGGAAATGTTACTGTGGCCACTCCTGAAAGGTGTTGGGTACACCCGCGTGTTCAGGTCCCTACTGAAAGGTGCTGGACACACCCATGGGTTCAGGCACAAGCACAGGGAGAGGCACTGCTAACGATTTTGGGTCTCATGAAAGTATGCCATATTGGGCCCCCAACCCAGACCAATCCAATTATGTTTCAAGTTTTTTGGGCCCCCATTACAGTGCCCCTTGGTTGAATGTTCTACTTGAAACTTGTTTGCTGACTCAGGACTTGGTGACTTGAGACTTGCGTGTTTTGATTCAAGACTGGACTTGGATCCTGAGTGGTAAGACTTGTTACTTGCAAGTCAATTACTTATTCCCATTTCTGGGCTGGGTCTGTTCAATAACGTGCAGAGTCTCATGGCACCTGTCTAGCTGCTTGGCCAGCTACAGCTCTCTGGGGGTCCCTACAGGTCTCTCAGAGGGACAGAGCCACTGGACACCAAGGGCTAAGCAGCTTCCAGCTGCCTGCTTCAGTTTACAGCATGTCTGAGAATTGGGACTGTTTAACAGTGGCCTGTCCTGTCATTATAAGGCCCAGCCATCAGGAAGGTAAGACTCCTTCATGCAGGGGACGCCTGAAGTCTCACAGCATCTACAAACAAAAGACGCCACAGGTTGGATTTAGAATCACATTACTGGGAACAACGGCAACTCGGCGACCGCAACCTTTTCCTGCCACGGCCTCTCCCCCTGGCGGGGGGTCCTAATTGGCCCTTGTGTGCATTCATGACTTCGACTCCCCGGCGGCAGCCAATGGAAGCCCGTTCGGGGAGGGGGTCAAAGGGCACTACAGCTGGCAGGCAGAGCCGCAGCAGGATCCCGGGGCCCAGTTATTCAGAGGCCTGGGAGATGATTTAGATGTGAAGCTGGGGGCATGCACCCCCCCACGGCTTGCACCGCAGACCGCTGGCCATGTGGGCCCCCCCCCCCACAAACCCCATGTTTACTCTCCCTCCCACCCTGGCTCTCCATCCCCCCAGTGAATGACAGGCTGCTCCCAGACGCCCCCAGGGAGAGATCACACTGCCCATTCCTGTCTCCCAGCTCCGGGCCGCTCTGACGCCATCCTGGGAGGTGCTAATGGTTGTGATGGCTCATCCTCTGCACCGGGTGGAGATGTGTTCATAAATCACCCAGTAAGAGCATCTGAAAGGCGGATAAAGAAAGAAGTACCCACGTGTTCCAAACCCGTCCAGGCTGTGATCTGGCCTGATGCTGTTACATCTCTTAAGGTCTGATCCAACAAAATCGCTGCTCCTGCAGTTTCTGTTCATCTGATGTAACGGTCTGGCTGTCCATCCCCCAGATGAGTGTGGCTGATGGTACATACTGAGCATATGCAGTGTCACTTAACTGTCACACCGATGGGTTTTATCCCACGGACGTGAGGATATCATCTGAAATTTCGGGCAACTTCCATAAAATTTTTTTATAAACTATATGGATGGCATGGACCTGAATCACAAGCACTAACTGGGATTGTACCCTGATGCCCACAGCAGCTGGCCTGCTGAGGATTATGGGAGATAAATTCAGCACCATCACCAGGCGACAGTGTGAAGTGCAAAACAAGAACGTGACCCGATACATTTTTGTCACGCAACGCATCCGTCTCTCAGAGATCGGGATCACACTCACCATCACGAGTGCAGGGTGGCAGAGCTGCTGGCACAGTGGTGACATGCATTTCAGCGTCTGAATGCAGCACTTTTTCGGGAGGTAGCAGAGTCATGCCCAACCGTTATCTGACAGTTCCCTGAAGAGCCAATGGCTTTCGGGGCTGAGTGCAGCCTCTGCAGTTAGCCAGAATGGGACAGTCGTGTCCAGCGTAAATGTATGTTTCTGTTGCATGTACTGCTTTATTTTCCATTGATCTGGCTTTAGTATGACCTGTAGAAAGTTATATTTAAACAGCTGCGTATGTTTAACTTGAATTATTAAAGAGAAATGAATGCAAAATATGACCCATCTCTGCAGTGACACAGTGGTTCAGCAGGTAAAGTGTCAGTTCTGTGGTCACTGGTTCAGTTCCTCCAACAGGCTTCCTTTTTGTTGTGTGATGATGTTGAGGAAGTCCTCTGCAGTGCTGTTTGGACAAAGAGACTCTTACGTGGACACTACGTCCTCAAAGAAATCTAGTTCAGAAAAGGTTTTTCAAACATTCCCTGAACTGGCATTGTGGCACGGTGAGTAAGGTAACTAATCTTAAGGTTGAAGGTTCACGCCCTGCAATGGAACACTTGAAGGAAATACCTGAATTCACAAGGGGGCACTGGTACACTCAAACTGGAGCTGACCCATGCTGGTTGGCTGGCATCTAACATCAGGGTTAAAAGGTTGAGCCCAGAGTGGTAAGAATCTTTCCATGTAAAAGCATCAGGAAGTTACTTCTTTAAAGCTTGTTCAGGAATTTTCCATTTTTTTCCACACACCCTTCTTCATGCAACTGACCTGCTCAGCAAGGATATCAAACGCTAAACCTAGTCTTTCAGAATCCAGCACATAAACCACTGGACCAAGGGAGCTTCTGACAGAATATGCTTTCCACTTGATTAAATCTGTGAAGGAAAAACAAACAGATCAAATAGTTGTTTTATACGCATATTTAATTCCTGAAAATTGCAGAAATAAACCCAAAGAAGTAAAAACTCTCTTTCAAATGTAGCCTATAAAGCAACTTAAATTGTAAAGAGTCCATGAAACTGTACGTTGTACAGCACATCTATAAAAAAAATCATTTTGTATAAATTACTCCATGAACGACATATACACAGATGTGTGACATAAAAGCACACAGGGCATAGAAAACGTGTTTGCGCCTTACTCATCCAAACTCACAAAAAGATATTACGAGAATATAAATCTGAATAAATACAATACTCATACAGGAAGCATCGCAAAGATCACTCTTTAATGATTTTACGGCGATATGACTCAAGATGACTAAAGATAAAAAACACAAAGCTCCGTTCGGTGTTGTTACTCAGTCCCGTGTTGTTATCGGTTTAGACGTAGCCCACTTCATCAAGCATTACAATGCGCAGTTATACCCTTACACAGTGGTGCCGTGAGTATCACACAAATCTTAATGTTTCATTGCCAGCCCCGTCTTCATCCCTCTCATGCCCGTTCCCTACCCGGTCTTTAATTTGCCAACTTCAATGCGTTCCTGCAAATTCGCGTAGCCCGGCTGTGATCCGGAGTCCATTTCGAGCACCGCGGGGTTTGGGAATAATGCGCCAGGTTACTGCAAGTCGGTCTGCTGGTTAATATTAAAGCGACAGCATTGGCAATGGATTAAACGAGCAGAGGTCCGTCAATGGATTTTAGGGTGTCCGTGATGGTCGGATTAAAAATGAACAATCATGTTCACTGTATATCCTTATATATTAATTGAATGCAAAGCTGAGTTTATGTGCTTTAGTGCATATTTTCGGGAAAGTGTCCGTAGCTTTCACCAGATTCAAAAAGGGGCCCATGACTCAAAATCGGTTAACAAAGTAGAAATAGTATATAGGTTTTGACCACTAGGTGGAGACACGCGCCCCGACAGCGCGCGAGTCGAGCCATGCCATTACTTGGTCCTTGTTTACGTAGTTTAGGTTTCCCGACTAAGCAGCTCGGAATAGCTTGAAATATCCATCCATCCACCAATGCTTTAGGTAGCTAAGGGAAAAAGGGACCCTCTCTCTCTCATACACATTATTGTCATATTGTCACACTGTATCCACAGACACGCTTAAGATAAATCATAAGACATAGGTTACTGATCCATGGGGGAATTTTTTTTGGATACAGCAGTGTCTACATACAGTGCACAGACAAATACACTTAGTGTAAAAGACAAAGTCAGTGTGACTGTGTCACCGGTTTATCCCTGAACAGGGGCCCCCGGTAAGGCAGACAGGCCCCAGAACCAATGGTTAATTCCTACAGCTCTGACTCCTTACACCCCATCCCAGCTAAGAAGTCTGCTTCAGTACTCAGTGCACTCTTATGACCATATTACCCATAACCCCCTGTGCCACGGTGGCTCACTGTGCCCCCTCCACTCCACACAGGTTCCCACAGTGCCCCGCCACCCCCCATCTTAGCCTCTCATGTGTGACCCTCTCTCATTTTCGTTTACGGGCCCTGATTGGTGCATACAGAACCAGCAGAGGGCTGTCATCAAGGCTACCTTGTGTTTACCTCAATGATAGGGGTTGGGGCTGTCATCAGACGATGGGGGGGCGGGGTTTGCAATGTCACCGCGGTGGCAGAAACCCCACCCACTGCCCCTGGGGCTCGGTGACTGGGCGATCCAGGAGGGGCTGCGTCATCAGTCCTGATGCATGATTGTTCAGCCGAAATTATCAAATGAATGAAATGAGTAAACAAGCCCAAAACGTGTAGCTGTTCACCAGCACAGATTTAAACAATTTAAACAGTTTCCTCCATGCTGACAATAAAAATATTCCAATAGGTTTATCAGGGAAGTGGTTTAAATTTACACACACCTTTTGTGTTAATGTGTTCTTTCCACACTTCATCAGAGCGATAGTAGTGATAATCAGAAACATCACAGCGGCAGAAGGAGCGTTTCATACAACAGCATCTCAGTGTCATCTGACATTTAACGTTTCTGACATAAACATTTCAGTTAGATTTTTTTCAATGGCAATTTCAAAGAACAGAGGAGGCAACAGGTTCCTATCACGAAGGTAACATTAATGGCACAGAGACCTTGGATAATTATTACAGAAGCCCATGACAGATATTAATTCGATGAGACAGATATGGGGTCACTGGTCCTGGAGGCTGTCCACATGACTTCCAGGAAGTTTTCTACTGGGGACAGACGCTGATGACACATGATGGAGAAACGGGAATTTATCTGACTCTTTTATGAAAAGCAAGTAGAGGGAAGGGATACAATTATTTTTATCATGTGATCTTTGAACGCACAACCTTCACAGCATCAGTAACATGCTCATGCCGAGCAGTATAACCCAGCATGGTTACTTTCGCACCCTCCCATGGACTGGCCTGTTCTGGCTTCTTAAATGAACACATACCTTCCTTTGAACAAGCAGAACGACATGCACCCAACACTCTTCTGAAGCCCGTGGGGATATTATAGTTTGGCTAACTGTACTCTGCTGTTGTGGACTTTGTGTTCTGTTAGTCTCACAAAAGCATTCACCACAGCAAGACCAAAGTCCAATAATTTACCACTGGCCTTTTCGGCAAATTAATCCCTATATCAGTTTCAATTTGGAATTCACTCAGATATGTGTTTGGGTAGTTCTACCCTCATATAACTGAAACTGCTGCAAGCTGCAATGCTTGGAAAACCTTCCCTCTTAAGCCTATTCTCCTCAGCATAAATCATAGCCCAGTGCCGTTGCTTTTGCACAGCCTCTGCTTCCTGGGCCATTGCTGTGTTCAGGGCTATGCTGTTAGCTGCTAGAAGCCACTGTGTGCTGACAGGTCAAACCACTCCCACGGTCCCCATGTTTTCTGCCATAGTTTAGCACGTGGCCTTCCGATTATCTTAAGTTTAAGAATGAAGAAAATAGCTAAATGTTTGACCTGTTAGCAGGAAATAACAATGTTGACTTTGCGGGGGGGGGGTTAGGGTTGGTCTTTCCCATATTGGAGCTATTGCAGCTGTTCCTGGGGTCTTTGGCATTGGACGGTTCAGGGAGACACAGACACTCATTACTGATGTACAAATGACTGGGGAGGGGGTGCAGTGGGGGGGTTCTGGAAGGCTGAGTCAGACATAGTTAGACATTCCACAATGCCCACCCTTGGACCCTCCCAATCACCCAGCAGCCCCCTAGCCTCCAGCACGTGCCTTTCCGGGGCAAGCATGTAACGTCCTGTGTTCCCCACCTCCCAGTACTGTAGCGCGCTCTGTACTGACCCCCCTTCAGTAGCATTTCCAGTCATGTTCCACCCATTTTCCCATAGGGCCATAAACACAGCAGAAACCTGTGACACCTTTCAACCCCCCATCCAATCATTTTATGAACGGGACTGAACACGTTCCCAGGAGAAGGGGCAGGGGTGCAGTGCCGTGAGGGGGACTGAACACATGCGATTCCAAAGCACCACTTTAAATCAGGGATCCCGGGGACAGAGCCTTTGCTTTTACAGTCTAATTTAATTTAAGGCTGGTGGAGTGGTTCCATGCAGAAAAGGTCCCGTTCATTATCACGCACGGATGACAGTGAGTCGTACTCACGCTTGTTCTCTCTAAAACCCTAAACTTTCCATGAAGTCTTCTGCCTGCTTCTCAGTCCAATAAACTAGACAGAAAACAAACCAGATGCTCCTAATGACAGACACATGAAAAGATCTGCGTCCGGTGGCAGTTAGCGTGCGGAAAGCCCTCGCAGACTGCCGATCCCTCTGCCTGCCCCCCCCCGGCACAGATGTCCCCAGCCTACCGCCCCCTCCTCTCTGTGCTCCTTCTGGTCACATGGCACCCTAAGCCCCGCTGAACTGGCTCAGGGCTCTGCTTCACTGTCCACCTGCTGGACGCCATTACGGCAAAAAAAATTGGGGAACCTCCTGTTCACTGATAGCACAGGTACTGCACTCTCCTCCCACCCTCCATCTCACCCCCCCCATCCATGAGCTGCTAGCCAAGACAGGGGCACCTCAGAGGGGGCGGCCTCCACGGGCCAGTGCACAGCGCAGGCGGGGGCAGACTCTGCGGAGCCATCCCCCGTGAGGGACAGGAAGTAAACAACCCATCTTACGGTCATCACCCCGCTTACACCAGCAGGGCCCTGGAAGGCGGCCAGCCTTGCCGACTGGCAGCCAAGCCCCCCCCCAGCTCAGACCCAGGATGCCCTGGGATTCGTGCCCATCAGCTCTCCCTGGCTTTCCGGTCACCTGGACCTTAAGCATCCAGCTGTGCCATGGCTCTGTGGATGCGTCCTGTGTCTCTGCCCTGTGTCTGTGTCACTTCAGTGTCATGTGACCCACAGCCTGTCCCCTGTGTCGGTGTCACTGAGTTCATCATGTCTGCCCTGTCCAGTCAAGCGGGACGCTGTCACAGACCAGCACTGCATGGTGGGTTCAGCTGCAGATGTACTACAGGGGCCTTTATCAGGCCACTTTATGGTATGCTTCCAGCACGGGTCTCCATGGTACACACACACACACACGCACACAAACACACACACTCACACACACACACACGCACACAAACACACACACTCACACACAC
>JABFDZ020000066.1:12764946-12781993 GCA_019775955.2 Pollimyrus isidori | reverse complement strand
ACACACACACACGCACGCACACACTCACACACAGCTTTGTAATTCTCATTATAATAATCAACGTGGCACAGATGCAGTGTTTGCTGCAAATTTGGGCTGACCAGACTGTCCAGGAACAAAATGATGCAAGGGACAAAAACTACGAAATATATGTGCAACACAAGTAAATGAAAATCACTGAAAATCACTTGGTAAATCAATAAGATCAACTTGGTAAATGAATAAGGCAACTCTAAATAAACCATAAATTAAGGACATGCCACTGTGCTGTGTGATAATGCTTTTCTTCCAATTTTTTCATCGACATAAGAAGATGAAAACGTGTTCGGGCCCAAGACACTAAGCACAAAGTGAGCACAGACCAGCAGGGGAGTGAATATGGGCGACAGTCATGTTCGAGTATGGTACAAGGCAACCAGGCCAAGTGTGAGTAGGCCCAGCGTCTAAGCCCGCCTCCGCTTGTCACAGATAGGCTGATGGAGCTGACAGACATCCAGTTGCACGAGTAAGGAGGCACCGCTGAGCCCCGCCTCCCAAGTTCCAGCTCTTGTAGTTGTCCAACTTCACAATGATTTGCAGAATGACAACATGGGTGAAGGGCAGTCAGTGTAGGCAATGCTGTGGGTGATGAAAGAGAGAAGAGAGCAGAGAAGAGGAGAGGAAAGGAGAAGAGAGGAGAGGAGGGAAACAAAGGCCGGCTGGGCCCACTCAGCACTAAGGGGTATCTCTTTATCTGACATTTAATGAAGCACCAGCTCTCAACAGCAGAAAACGTCTAAAATACTAATTCATCGCCAGGAGCTCTGCACGGAATCATCTACAAGACATTAATATCTAGAACATGTATTATAACTTCTGAAGAACAGGAACTAAACTTATTAAGATGAAGGTTGCCGTGCTGGTTTGTCACCCCATCCTAGTTTGTTCCCTGCCTTGCGCACATAGGCTCCAGACCTGTCGCAACCCTGAATAGGATGAACAGTTGCAAAAAATGGATGGATGGATGGATGGAATAAGATCAACTTTATTGAAACCAGGGGGGAATTTTGGCACATACAACAGCAACAACAAACATACATACATGGACAAACATAGAAATATTACCAAACAGATACGGTGCAAAGACAATATACAGAGTGCGACGAAGTAAACGCGACACAAACAAAATATCCTGAAAAACAGAATATTATGATGCCTGAAATAAATTCATGAATATTTAAACACAAGAATAATAAATTCTATGCTTTATGTCCCAGAATGGGTGATTGTATCCATAAATACTGCATATATCCAGACAGAGTCTGTGTGGTGAGCAGAGCAGCTGTCCTCCAGTCATTGAGTAGAGCAGGCCAGCCTACAGCAGGCTGGACATGAAGCAGGACCCCAGCACAGCTGCGGCAGAGCATGGAGAGCAGATGTGGTGGGGCACCGATTGCCGCGCGCCTGTCAACCTTTTTACAGGCCGTCAGCATCGAGGCGTCTAAAAGCACGATCCTTTAAACATGAAAGCGCTGCGCTCTTCTGTCCCCAGGCACCGTGGGGCAGTTTTTAAAGCCTCATGCTGGAGGCTTCCTGCTCCCCACACGTGTAACCAGACTCCCTTTGATGGCACTAATGGCACCGCAGCCACCAACCTCCGCGTTCCATAACTGGGAAGGTTTTCCATGAAACGCCGCGGTCACATGTATCCGCTGCCGCCGTCCAGAGGGATTCCCACGCGATCCCTTGCACTTTTCCACCAGGATGTTTAAACATTAACCAAAGCAGCTATTACTGAAACCAACAGCTTCTGAATGTCGAATGAAAAATGGACACTTTTACAGCATATTACAAAAAACATATTTATCATGTTATAACAGTAGCTGAGCTCAGAAAGGCAAAAACATTAGCAGGAAGCACAAAGTTACAAAACAGACGACAGAGGAAACCTGCATTTCCATCGGATCCTGCCCCAAATACCCAGTAACCTCCGTACGTTCCAGGTGACCGGGGACTGAGGTGCTGGGAGAGTGAGCTGTCTGCCGGGCTCTGATAGACTGCCGTACATGAACTGCGTGCTGGAGCAAGCGGCTGGCAGCTCGGAGTGCCGAAGGGGCTACAGCAGGATTGGCCTGACAAGTCAATCATTACATACGTCACTCTGGTTACGAGTCTGTAAGGGTCCTCATACAGGACACAGGAGACATATGAATTCTGCCAGTCAATACTCAGTTCTGACCGAGGGCTTCAAACCCATCTGAAATGAACTGGAAAGCTTATATTGGACTTTATATCAGTGTTGGTGGTTTTATTACTGGTCCAAAGTCTCCCCCAGTGGCACCCAGTGTGTGAAACCTAACTGGCAGCCTGATCTGGTGTCCTAATGCTGGGTTCCCAGGACGAATATGGTGAACAATAATCTGGTGACTATTACACAATAAAGCGGGTTTATGATGGAAAGTTCATTTTAACTGCCATTGTAAAGCTGGCCAGGGGGAGATATGCCAGCAGGGAAATGCAGTCAGCTCAGGCCTTTTAAAGTCCGATGCGGTGTCAGAGCGTCTGACGAGAAGCTCGTCCATGGCTCCAACGGCAGACACAACCGGCGAAAGTCCAACATACGGCCGGCAATGAGGGACAGTGAGAGCGAGAAGATGAGAGGCGTCTCCGGGGAATACCCCAGAGGGGAAAAGGGAAGGAGGACTGGCCACCCAGGCTGCCATTTTAGCAAATGGTTTCATAGTCTTTGTTTTAATAAAGCCCTCCTCCATCTATTAGACAGTGTAGCATGAAGAGGCGCAGCGTTGGGCATTTCAGGTTCAGAAGCTACAAATCCAGACCAAGATTTTGTTCGTATCATTCTGTTGAACATAAAGAGTCTCGGTCACAGAGACTCAGCTGGCTGGTAAAAACAAAATCTTGGTTTGGATTTGTAGCATCCGGACCTGAAATTCTGCCCCCTCTGACAAAATGTCACACATATTTGCTAAACTTTTACATATAGTTCTACGTACTCAAGGTCCCCTGTCAAGCACAGGGCCCCCTAAATCTGCCAGGGTATCCATGCTCCTGGCGGCACACGCAGATTGGAGCGGAAAGCTCGGTCTGCCGGCCACACAGCCTCTTGGTCCAACGAATGACGTGAATTTAAAGGGTGTTTACCAAGAAGGTACAAAGACCTTTTGCCATCATGTAACCTTTGTCCGTTTTACTGTGGTGTGCATACTTCACACAGCACTCCTGAAGACGCGTTCTGTAAGGTCCACACGAGCGAGGAACACAATGTTCAGGTAAGACCCTCTGAGCTTTTACTGTAGGGAACTTCTCTGAGGAGGAACGTCCTGCTAAATATGTATTGAGACAGCAGATCTAACTACAAGATGACTTTATCTAATGTCATTATACATGTGAACTCATTAACTATAAATACCTTTACAAGACACTGAAATGGTAAAAATACCCTAAAGCCAGTACGTAAAATTCCTTTATTTGCTTGGATTTTAAATCTCTTTCAATGAATTACATTTTTTTTAAATAACTTGCTGGCTTCAGTTTCCCAAGACTGAAATCATAAGAATCAGAGTGTAAATTAGAGTGTGATCTGAAATGAAAGTGCAGAGATCGCAGGCTTTGTGCCAATGGGGCACATAGATACACCACTAGTTATAAAGCCTTTTAGATTCAAAGCAAAAACAAGTGTTGTGCTTCTGTGTGTTATCGAGTCTTCCAGCAATTTAATACTTGTACTCATCCCATCTTAAATTCAATAGCATCTTCAATCCATTAGTTATCATGTACTCACTGCATCTTTAATTCAATGACTGAGTACTCTCTGTATCTTTAATTCATTGAATATCATATACTCACTCCATCTTTAATTGAATAACTATTGAATACCCACTGCATCTAAAATTCATCAAAAATCTTGTACTCATTGCATCTTTAATTTGATAAGTGCCCAATAGGCTGGCATCTTTAATTCAATGTGTAGCCATTACTTCCTACTGCCACCTTTATCAGCACTCCTCCAATTACTGAAGAGATGCAGACCCTCATGACAGGGTAGCCTTGCTCATCATACTGGTTCCCTCTCTCTCCCCTCCCATCTCTCTCTCTCTCTTTGTCCCGCAGGGTTGCCCTGCTGGTCAGCATCTCTGCACTCCTCCATGCAGGAATAGCCAAGCCTTACCCATCATGGGTATGTACTCAGTCAACATCCCCGCGCTACATACATGTTCTCCATAATCACAGCATCAACTGGACTGCCCTTCTTAGCTGTCATAAGACTGTTTATGGGTATGATTATCAGCCAAAACAGTAGCGAGCCATCCTGCAGTGCACCCAGTTAGACAGACATATGCCTCAGAGTAGTATTGCAGAGCAACCGCTACCTAGGCAATGTGGTAAATCACATACCAGATACTTTCCTGTCCCAAAGATGGTACAGATTTAAACATGGTGCATAATGCACGCCATGGAGAATGGCTGTAGTAAGGAAAAACAAAACCAGCCAGGGAGTGAGACAGCAGCCCAGGGTGAGAATGGGAATTTTACAGTAACCATGGGGGGAAGCTCTGTGTTCAACCTTCTGTCTGTGTTGTGTTTCCACAGGCTAAAGTCATGGAGAGCCAGTTCCAGGAAACACTCAGGTACTCATTCCAGCCTTCACAACACTCTTGGTGCTAGGAGTCACTCGTTCCTATAACTAAGACACTTCAGGCCAAATGCTCCTTCTTTGGTAGTTTAGGAGGCCAGGAGAAACACATATTCACCTCAGTGAAAACACATTCACCCGGAAAGCCCAGCAAGCACCTATGTTCCTGATGAATGTGCTGCTTTCATGCAGGTCTAAGGATCCAAAGGTGGCTTTGGGGATGAAGAAATTGGAGCCCATGGAAGATCTAACCCAGACATTTAAAGGCCATGATCCTGATATGTCCTTCTCGGGGGTGAAAAATGCAGGAGGAAGCCCCCGAAAATACCATCTGGCTGAGGAGGACCAAGACGAGCTCTACCACCCGTCTTTGGAGCAGCTAGCTCAGGCTCCCCACCTGTCGATTCCTCTGAAACTGGTGGAGGAGCCCAGTTTCCCTGTGTACATCCACCCAGAGGAAGACCAAGACCTTCTGCACCATGGTGACCCTCCTGCCTGGAAGCCTCCACTTCAGCCAGAGCCAAAGCAAGAAGAGGAGCCCAGGCCCAGGATCTACACCCACCCAGAAGAGGACCGAGACCACCTGTACCACCCGTAGGCAGGAGAAGGCCTCGCAAAGGGAATCACACTCACATGTACCAATAAGGGGAGAACAGATGACGTCTAAATTCTTGTTTATCTAATAGAGTGTGCAACTATGCAAATAAAGAGATCATAAAACATTTTTCTACATACTCCAATAATAAATAGACATATCCATAATCAAGTTGCAGTTTAATTTATAAACATGGACATTTTCCATATTCCCTAAAATGGCACAACCTCCTTCTGAAGGGCGCTGCCCATTTGGCCCCCCACAGCAGCAGGACCACACCTCCCGTCAGTCAGCAGATCCACGCCGGTCAGCACAGCTCATCCGCGGAGAGGACACCCTTCGTAATGATCAAGTTACCGTACAGGGAGGTCTCCCTGCCTCGAGGAAAGCAAGGGCAGCAATGATTGGCTGGCTCATGTGCTTGTCAGACAGGCAAACTACCATGAGGCGGGGCTTACCCAGTTGCCACAATGGTATAGGCCTTTTTGGCTCGCTCATAAAAGGCGAACCTCTCTACTTTTTCTAGAGGTTTCTAGAGAGAGAGAGAAAGAGAGAGAGATCGACAAATAAAAAGATAAATATTTGCTTCATATTTCTCAATAAATTATCTGAACTGAGTTGATCACAGGCTGTAGTCCGCATTTATAGGTGTAACAAATACTGTATGAAGACCCATTAACTACGGCAAAGAATGCCTATGAAATGATTATATAACTGCAGTGATACCACAGACAGCAAAGAAGAATTCAGGGAACTGCATGATTCCCAGACCAATCACAGCTCACTGACCTGGACAAGCCAACCAATGAGATCAGACTCACATGGCATCCCGCCTCCTGGAGAAGCCTGATGTAGGTATCCCACACAGGTACTGCCACACCTCTCTGCTTGTCACTGTCCACCAGGTCCATGACAGCAGCCTGTCACAGCACACCATCACATGGGGAGGGAGCAGGGGGTGACCAGGATCAGCCTGTCACACTGGTCATACATGTCAGGACATAAGTAACACCTACAGGACTTTCGACGTAGGTATCCAAGGGGAGGACCTTCAGTATGGCACCTAACAGCTCAGGAATGTTCAGACCTGAAATTAAAGGCCAACGTTTACAACCCGTGCACTCGGGACCCGCTTACACAGAGGTTAACAAGGCAGTGTAATCTTCTTCCTCCTTCTCACATACCGTCTGCCCTTATCTCAGCTGGACCATGTCTGCAGGTTGAGGATGATGGGAAGTTGGCATCAGCGAGAACTGTGAGGGGTTTAAGGGTACAATTAATAAAATGAAACACTGCCCACTACATCTTACTCAATAGTAACGACATGTACAGAACTTCCCTGTATTTACTTACAGTTACAGAACGACAAAAAAACTGTTGTGGACAGCAGTTTAAAAATTGAACTATAACTTAGTAGTAAGGAGAATGAAGCCACGAAAGGCCCCGATTCCTTCAGGTCCGGCATATCGTTAATGATGACATGAACACATTCTTTTTGAATCAAAATATGAATATCATATGTCAAAGGAAATTTGCCTCAGTATATTATTCAATTCCGGTCACAAATGCATCCTAAGACTCTTCTGCTTGGGCTGTAAATACAACCGCGTAACGTCTTTAACGTGTCATTTAGTAAATAGACGACACGGAATTTTAAATTTTCGTGTAAACTGGGATGTAGGCGGCTGACAACTTTATCGCAACATTATATTCGCAAATAGTAACATTTTCGTGTAACGCTTCGAAAACTGAAAGTAAAACGATGTAAAGTAAAACGATGTAAAGTAAAACGGTGTTTTCTTACCAAGTTCATCGCCGTGGCCCATTTTTGCCAAGGTGTATAACAGCTCCGGTGAGAGCACTGCGGGAATGCCTTTAAGGACAACCATGCTTTTCGAGATCGGAAGTCAGACAGGAAGTGGGGAAACACGGATTTGCGTACGGCATTAAGCTCTCAAGATCAGTGTGACTCTTCTGTCTTCTGCGATATTTTAATCATCCCGGGCATGCCCCGATATCGATGCAAATCCAGTACCAGGTATACCTGCATTGGATCTAAAGGCTTCGTACTTTCACTTTCTAAGGGCTGCCACACGCACGAGGCCCTCCTGCGGAAAATAGAGGTACTGCAGCACGGCCCGGCACATCAGCAGATGACCATTGCAAATTCGTCGTGTCGTAATGGATCATATGTTCGTAACATGTCCATAGTAATTCGCTTTCACGCTACAAAATGTCATAAGTGCGTGTCTTTTAAATTTAACTATAGCGGAATAGTTTATTGTCCAGAAATAGATCAATCAAGTAGGCCTATTTTAAATAACCTTTTTAAATTCCTCCGCCATATATGTAGACTGGACATTTTACCGTTTACCTTTTTTGTTTTATAATTGAATATAATTGAAAATGTTTACTTGAAAATCCTTACGTATATTTTGTAGTAAGGATTTTTTAAAATTATAGTTCGTATTTTAAAAATAAATTACAAGTAAGCCAGTTTTATGCAAGTCACAACATTTTATTGTAGAAGTGTTCAGTGCTGCAATTGGCAGTTATAAGAAAAGGTTATTTAATGGGCTGCATAAATTACGCGTTAACATAATAACATCGTTTGCGTAATATTGAAATTACCAAAGTGGTTGAAATCGAGGACGTTCTGTCTACCCGCTTGGGAGCGATTTAAGACCTTATTCGGCAAATTTTCTGTTTTAACAATTAGGTCTATATAAGCCAAGGAAACCAGCCTTTTTTATTCTTTTTAGAGTTTGCAGTTACAAACCATAAACCGCAAAATCCGCTTTTCATGCGGATTGTTATAGTTTTTTAGAAGTTGTAAGCGTAGCTGCTGACCGACTTACAAGTTTTCCCATAATAAGATCAAAATATGAAAATAACAATAATACAATTTATTTTAATAAACAAGATGAAAATTGCTCTAAATTAGGTATGTAAAGTAACTTTACTGCTCTGTACTTTTATATTAAAAATTTAGTTAAAATATTATTAATATATACAGTATAAATATCAATGCCTGCTTGGATTTTACAGCCTACCTGAAACAGTTTTTTAATACTTGCAGGCAGGGTGACATTAAAAGTGTAACAGTAAAGTTCAGATACAGTTTTAGTGCTAGGAATGTGAGATTATGAAAATATTTGAAATCCTTGTACGATTCCAAGCCGCCTGTTTCGTTTGGAGCTGTAGCGGCTCAACGGGTCGGAGGCTGAGGAACGCACCGCGGACTTTGGGTGCATTTTAATTCGGCAAGACTTCGATCTGCATGAAAATGGGAAACCAAATCAAGTTGCATAAATAAAGCTAGTTCCTCACTCGGAACAACACCTCAAACGTGCAGCTGTTGCTAATGAAAGGTGACTTTTTCTCTTCCTGATGAGGTTGTAATTTAGAGGAAATTTCTATTTTGCCCCGTGAAAAGCAGTGTGGAGGCGCTGCAGCTGCGAGCAGGGCGGGGAGAGAGAGACTGACGCGGAGAGAAAAGGGGAACGGTGGAGCCAGGACTGTCTGATCAGTTGAAAGATCTTTTATTTATCCGCGGACCCATGCTGTTGGCTCTTTGGTTCTGCTTTTTTAAATGGGTTTATCACGCTATGAGGGGCTGCCTCTGCCAAAATGTAACGTTTTGCCCCCTTTGTCTCCAGTGAACGCTTCAATTGGGTCTACATTTATTATTTTGACCTTTCGATAGCAGGGGACACACTTCAAAGTGAAACCTCCGTTCTTTTCTGAGAACCTTTGTGCCGTCTCTTCGGTGTGAGAAGACTTTTTTCCCTTTCCTTTTAGAAGTTTTGTTCCAGAAGCGGGGAAGAAAGCGAGCTCTTGGGGAATATTGAATGAAAATAAAAATCAATTAGGCTATGGACTTGTGAGGATATAAGGCTTCGCTGTGTGAAGAAACACTGAGATCACAGACAGAAGCGCCTTTAGAGATTGGGTGGAAATAAAAGGTTCTTTCCATAATCAAATCTGTTATGGATTTTTCCCCCCGACGTTAAATGCATTTCGAAGCAAGAGTATTTGGAAGGAAAAAAGTTATTGTAAATTTAGGAACAAGATTAATTTTCATTTTGAGGACTGTTAAGTTTTCCAAGACTTACCGAGAATTACAAGTGTTTTTATAATTGTGAAACGTTTTTCATATTTACAGAAAACACATTTTCAAGTTAAAAAAACTTTCTATTGCTATTATAAATATTTTATACAATTCGGATATTCTATTCTAACCAATGTGAAACATTGCTTCTTCGAACAAATCCTGGCGGCTGTGATACGGAAAAAAAATCTTAAGGTGTAAGTCATAAATTTACGTTTGATAAGGTCTCTCAGAAGAAGCTTCATTTATTACAGCCTTATATGTACACACACACACACATTTTAAATCCTCATTTTCACTTTCATACACAATACATAAAAAATACGCGGTTAAATGTAACCCAATAAATTCGATTTAATCGCTGAATTTTCTTCTATAATAATTACTTATACGAATAAAATTCTATTCTATAATACATATTTCTAGCAATAAAATCAGATATAACAATCTCAAACTTAAGTACCAAACCTAAGACTAATTAGTTATCATGCCTCCATCAATATTAGCCGTTAAAAATGCTAGAATCATTCATTGGACATTTTCTGTTATTTCCACAGTTAAATTTAGGATTTTTTTCATATTTTATTCCACCAAAAAAACAGCTGTCTTGTACAGTTATTGATCTACAATATATATATTTACTTTTCCGAACCGCTGAAGGATCTTAAATTCATGGTAAGAGTCAAATATCAAATTAATTGTAAACATCACTGGTGCAATCAACTTCTAACGAACTTGTCCATGTACTTTCAAAGATTGAGAAGTGGCACCTTATCACGGGGAGTTTATGACTGAGCCCCACAGTTCAGAATTTGGTATGTTATTGTAATGAATTTAAATCAATCAATATTTCCCAAAAGCCTGAGAATTTGCTCATTTTCCCTCATCGGCAATATATAATAGACATCCTACCAAATTCAGTTTCACAGTAGAAGTAACCTATGTACTCCAGTGTTTTTCCTTCAAAATTCAAGAAAGAAAAAAATTTAAACAGAACAAACAATATAGCGCCAAATCCTGAACATATTTCTAGAACAACTGACGTTACTGGACACCGTAAAGTCTACGTGACTAAGAGGCATAAGACTTCAACTCCCGAAATACTTTGCGCAGAGAACCATTTTACATCAGCATTGTACAATATTGCCACCCATCGGTGACAACCCTCAAGCACAATCAACCATGGTTTGTCTATACCTAAAAAAATCAAGGCTGGGCAAAATATATTGCAACATTCATATTCCTGACTGTAATCACACAAAGCGGAAGTAAAATCTTTTAGACTGTACAGCTTTGATGTACAGTAGATTTATCTGAAAATACTCGAGGGGTACATTAGATTATCAGCAAAACAAATCAGATGATCAAAAACCATACTTTATTTACATGTACAATCATATTTACATGTTCAAGCTAATCAATAGAACAAAAAAATCAGGATATAATCACCCTACTATCATGTTCTCCAGGTCAATTAAATTGCGATCAGGAATGAATTACATTGGGTCGTGCTTTACCGCCTCTCGGAGGGTCATTTTTCCATGTTTCACAGCCACTTCACACCTCTAGGGTCTTATATTTGCTTAAAATATATAGAAATGCAACCTCCGATGGTCGTGTGTCACAAGTTATTTACTTTTTTATAAGTTGTGGTGAGCACCATGCTTTTATAAATCTAGTCAGTTCCCGGTTAGCTCTGGTTGAGTTTTTAACCAGTCATTGCAGCTTGTAATAGTAAATACCAGACTCACTGTGTATAAATTTCCACCAACTGTAAATACCATATATGCATTTTCGCACCCTGCTACATTTTGAACATTTAATTAACAACTGGAAAGCACAATATTGTAATTTAGCTTAATAAAGGGGTCTATATGAAGTGATTTGCTTAATGCTTTTATTTTCAAACTACCAATAAAACAAAAGTAAATTATGCACAGATTGCATCGATGGCTGTATTCCTCACAGCAGAACTGAAGGACGACAGAGAGACATGTAAGTACTTGTGTGCTAACATAAGGCATGTAGACATCGGACCTCCGACTTCACTTCAGGACCATTGAGCATAAACAAGGTCACCAAGGACTCTGTCCCTACTTGTCCTGGAATGATGCTTTCCGCTTTTCCACAAATGCAGTCATTCCTTCCTTCCTGTCATCCTGAGATGCCAAAGAACAAGCGGACAAGAGTCAGTGAGTGAGCAGCATGCAGACCAGGGCTCAAGGTGACGATACTCACGGTGGCAAAAGTGGCGTGAAACAGCCTCTTCTCCAAACGGTTTCCCTCAGTCAGCGTCAGCTCGAAGGCTGAAAGGTAAACAGTCACCACAACATCACTGCCTCATGCTTTTCCAACAGATGTTAGGCAACTGCACGAGGATGCATCTTTACTTGCGTCTATCCTTGAATACCCACACAAGTACTGGATCTTTCATTAGAATGCACATCGAAAGTACCGTATGTCACATTGTATAAGTGCAATTAAATAACCTTGGAAAACTAGGTACCATACTTCCCAACTATGATTACACTGTAAAATGAGATGCAAGTCAGAGCAATTGCCATGCGGGAGCATCAGGATAATGAAAAGGGACAAAGACCAGCCCTGACCTGCATTGACGGCTTCTTTTCCCATGGCAACGATAATCTTAGAATGGGCCGCTATCTTCTCCCCACACTTAATAGCTTCAGGTACCAGCTGGTCGATGGGGAACACCTTGCTAACAAGGCCTGAAAAACAAGTCATACCAAGTGTCAGACGCTGCTCAAAAAAACACGAGAGATGAGAAACAAAACTCAAACTCACAGCAACCCCAAGGGGGCGCTCCTTGGGTGTGCATTCGAGTATTCCAGTGCCAGTACCTGACTGTTTGGCTTCTTGAGCAGAGACCCGATCTCCCGTAAGCACCATCTCCATAGCGAGGGATTTCCCGACAGCCCTGGTGAGCCTCTGCGTTCCACCAGCACCTGCAAGAGCAAATCGCCAGATTGCGGTCGACACACTCGTGATGCAGCTAGACGGGAGTTTGCATCTGGCTGGATAATATCCCCCTCAAGTGAGGCTCTCCATCATTCTACTGTCATTTCAGTAGATGACAAGCTCTTTTAGATCTTGTGCTTTTCAATGTGGCAGAGGTGCCAATGTTACTGGAAGGACGATGGGAAGCAGGCGAGACAAACAATTGTGACCCTAACCAACTGCTGCATCTTAACTTGCGATCAAAATTTTAAAAAGTATTTTTTTTTTTGCTTACCAGGAATGGTTCCCAACAGGATTTCTGGCTGTCCAAACTGGGCCTTCTCCCCAGCATAAATGATGTCACACATCATCGCCAGTTCGCAGCCTCCTCCGAGCTGCAGAGCACACAAATTAATCCACAACAACTGGCTTTATGAGATCCCCACAAAATGCGCCCGAAATCGAGGTGTTAACAGAATATTAGCTACAATGTTAACCGGGACTCCGCCTCCAATGTCGCTGGGAGGAGCGACACCCACCGCAAAGCCGTTCACTGCAGCGATGACAGGTTTCCTGACTGTGGAGACTTTGTTCCAGTGGGACAGGAAGTTCCCGCCGTAGCACTCCTGAAAAGTCCTGTTCTGCATCTCCTTAATGTCTGCCCCCGCTGAAAGTGATGCAAAAGTGAGCATGACCAAGTTACTACAGAACTATCCTACTCGTACTATTCTCAACTCATTAGTACTTCAAGGAAACACCAAGGACTTCACCATTTACTCATTTATCTGATGCTTTTAGGCAAAAGCAAGTGACAGCACTGGGGTTACATTTTCAGTATGCTCCATGGGATTTGAACCCACATCTTAGTGCAATGCTCTACCTGTTGAGCACACCCCTAGACCATAGATGTACCTCACCTGCAAAAGCTTTCTCGCTGCCTGTGATGACTATGGCCCCGACCTGGCTGTCCTCTTCAAAGGCATCTAGGGCCTGATTCACTTCTTTCATCAAACCATCACAGAGGGCGTTCAGTGCCTTTGGTCGGTTCAGTTGGATGAAACCCACATCTTGCTTTTCACCCTTCTTTTCCACCAGGATATACTGATACGGAGCACCTAAATCGCCAAATGTCAGCCTCCGTAATAATGCAGTAGCTAATAAACCGCCACATTGCTATAATTACTGTTCAAACCACAAGTCCACCATAATAAATCCTGGAAGTAGACATAAGTACAGTATAATCATATGACGCATCATAAGACCCAGTTTGCACTAACATACAATGCAATATAAAATACAGAGTTTAATATGCGTTTAACTATAATACATTATTCTCTACTGCTTTTAAGGTCAAGGGTGTTAGGACTGTCCTCTGTGTAACTTTGGTCAGCACGACAGATCACAATGCATGACGTTATGAACTGTGCACAGGCAGAGCGAACCACGGCATGACCCAAATACTGTGAATTGCCCGAAAACCAATGCCCAGGGGGTAATATACGCACCCGTGCTATACCGCCGTGCACCAGCCAAAGACAGCGCAGTGGCTTGTCTCACAACGAGCGACGCGGATCTGCAAAACACCGCCATGTTCATGACACTAGAATAAATGGGAGCTCGGCTCGGTTAGGCACGAAAGCGCAATCCCCAATTCAGTTTAGATCTGTGCGACCCCGTGCAAGTTTCGACACTCGCAGTACCAACGAGAGAGAAGCAGGCTGGAGCAGCTCGGCCGCGCTGCGGACAGTACCCCCTAGTGTCGCCGCCTTGTAGGTGCTTCAAAGTTCACTGTATTAAAAACCCCACAGAAGAGTAAAAGGCTGCGAAACATTCCCATATCGGCGCCATTCCAGTGCATTTCCCTACTGCTGCCGTGGACCTTCAAACCCTCACATATAATTAATCATTTTCCAGGGTCCCACGCGCAGCTCTGCAGTGCGATTTGAAATTCGGCATACTTGTCGTGTTCTCTTAGCTTACAATGTACCTGTTTTAGGGAGCTGAGTGCCCCGTCACTGCCATTACATAACGTGTCTTGATACAAAAAACCGAGTGCGTGAATCGATTAAATAATATTCATAATGGTGAGCCTGGTGAACGTGTATAGGTACGGGAATAAATGAAAGAAATAAATAAAGAAAGAAAGGAACATATGTAGCAGACCACTGAGGGTGACCTACATTCATACGCACATCACTAGGAATGGCACTGCAGAGGATACGGGTGCTAAATTGTGAGGACTAAATATGACACGTAGACGGAGAGATGATGAGGCTTTTTGTCAGCAGAAATCACAGTTTCAAAGTGGGTAACAGAAGCACAGAAACACAGAATCAGTGATCACCGGTTAGCGTTGGTACAGTATTTGGCTTAACACAGTCCTCAGCAGCGCTATAGTCTGAAATAGTATTGGGAAATATTAGGGGCGCACTCTCGGGTTCGACGTGGGATAGATCCTGTTGGGCTGCCAAATATAAAATGAAACAGAAAACCTTGTTTTGATCTGATCAGCAGCCGAACAACTATAAAACCATGTGATTTGAGTTTCGAGGGGTGGCGCCGGCATTTGAAGTGTCCCCTTTTTCAGACTAGTGCGCCGGTGAACACATCAGAGCGTCTGGGGTGTTCAGGTGTATCAATTAAGATATCCCAGGGACTCTCCAAAATTATTGTCAAGACGCAAATGAAGACAAGTGAAGTGGCTCATCTACCGAGGTTGGTAGAGTGATTTAAGTTATTTTCTTTATGGAATTAATAAAACGTCCTAAATGTGGATGCTATATATTAAATGTTTAATATGAGCTATTCGACTGAATAAAATACGTGTTCCGTTCAAATATATTGCAGAAATGGCGATGAAACGGTAAAAGCAAGCTCCTTTCGTATTGCAAATCGCGGTGGAAAGGCTAATACGCCGATTTCGTTATTAATATACATAACTGGGTGCAAAATACACAAGCACAAGCTTAAGCATGTATCTGATGTACATATTTTCTTATGTAGCAGCATTTATGTTAAAGTAAATCAATAAAAACCTATCTTCTGTCGAATAATATAGGCTCTACGTATGGATTTATGTTTAATATTCTCTTTGGTATTCTGGAATTGTCCATTTTTACCAAACCGCTACTACTGTCGTATCCTTTGGAGGTTTAATATTTGAATTACAAGTCAAATTACTATCACAACGGACGCCAATATATTTATTATACGCCCATATAATTCGGATATTTCCACACGATATGGTAAACATTTTCCAAAATTGATGCTGACCCGTTTTATAATTTTAAGGGATGACGATAAATTTGAGGACGTTAATGGGGTTTTTAATTAAACTAAATCAGGCAAAATTTAAGCGCCATTAATATTTTGCAGTGCTTCACGAGGTCCTACGGGTTTCGGCAGACACCTGCGTGCGCAGTGCCCGGCGTTTCTTTCCTTCTGTTTCGGACCTTTATTAGGTTACTGATAATGTTCAGCTTATTTAATACACGTCGCGCGGAAGTATGGTAGAATTGAGAAGACGCCAGGGCCATGTACACTGCCGTGAGTCTGCGGTGTGAAGGTGTTGAGATCTCGTTCGGTCAGAGTCGTCTTTCTGAAGGCTCTGTGTAGGCAGTATGGTTGGCAGCTGTAGTTACACCCTGTAGATAGCTGACAGTGTTTCTCTGGAGAGCTGTTCTCCAGGATGACTACTGGGGGGGAGGGGAGGCATATTCATATTGTGCTATTTTTCCAGTACAGCTGAACTGAGCTTGGTGTACAGGTCAGGTTAGAACAAGCCAGTGCTTAGGTTACTGGAATACAACTGTAAGTGAATGAACCAAATGCAGCAGTGGTGATCAGTGGCGGAGGAGGCACAGGGGTGGAAGAACATCCACCCCCAAGTTCATCATCATGCAAGATTCACAAAAATAGTATTGTACGGTGGGTCTTTAACAGGTCAGGTTAGTCAAATTTCATTATTTGCATAAAATTTTAAAAGATTTAAATATTAGATGGAAAAAATCCAGACTACTATTAGTCATGCATTTGCTCATTTTTGTTTTGCTCCGTCCTTCTCACTTAATGTAGAATAAGGGATCAGCTACTAGGAGGAGAGTTCCTTGAATTCATTCAGCTGGCCAGAATTGGCACTTTTTTATTGAAGTTCAGGAACCTAAATCCTAGTTCTGAGTTCTTGGGCTGTCTTGAAATGGTTCACTGTTCTGGAACTGAAAAGTGTTTTTCAGCAGCTCAAGGTAGAATCCTCAGATTCCCCGAAAACTCCATTTGGGGCGTGGCAGCTCAACAGAAATGCCCCCAAGGTCTCAAGCTCATTTGTTACGTTCCAAAGAACAATGGAAATGGAGAATATGAGGAAATTGTGATGATTGTGGACCTTCTTGGGACCCTGAGTGACAAAAGAAAAGAACAGTAGCGAAAATATGTAAAGCCACTTGTGCAGTGGGTACGGAAAGTATTCAGACCCCCTTCAATTTTTTATTCTGTTATATTGCAGCCATTTGCTAAAATCATTTAAAATATTTTTCCCTCATTAATGTACACACAGCACACCATATTGACAGACAAAAAAAAGAATTTTTGAAGTTGTTGCAGATTTATTAAATGCGAGAAACTGAAATATCACATGGTCCTAAGTATTCAGACCCTTTGCTCAGTAGTTTAGTAGAAGCTAATACAGCCATGAGTCTTCTTGGGAAAGATGCACCAAGTTCTTCACACCTGGATTTGGGGATCCTCTGCCATT
>JABFDZ020000066.1:12721646-12746010 GCA_019775955.2 Pollimyrus isidori | reverse complement strand
GCACTACCACTGGCCGCATTATCTCCCGCACTCATTTTCTTTCTTTTTAATTTCTCCGCTGTCTCTGTAGTGTGTGCGCGCTGTCTTTAGCGGTGCATTCAAGGGCACTCGTAAAACAGATGTTTGTTGTGTGACTGCCAGAGTTGTATGCAGGGCAGGGCGAGCGCGGAGAGGGGAAATCTATATCGTCTATATCTTTGCTTTTTTCGATAGTAATATCTTGAAAGTTCATATCTAGATATAGATACGATAACGATATATCGTTCAGCCCTAATCATAATCTCCACAATCTGCTGCCATCACCAATTTAATCGTGTGGCTTGTTGTTGCCAGGTAACAGAGGCACGGATCAAGGTGTCAGAATAAGCAATGTGAGGTGCTCCAGCTGTCCATGTGTTAAGAGCAGAGGATCAGGCCATGTTGACAGCAGTACCAGTGAGCCTTTGAGAGATTACCTGTTCCTGGGAAATGCTCATGGAAAACCAAGGTGAAGAGAATCTAATCTGCTACGTTACACTTCTACATCTCCAGCTTCTAGAAACGAATACCAAAATCCAGCCATCACGCACCCAATCTAACATTCCTAACTGCTGGTATCCAGCATGTGTGGCCAGACCCATACATACTTTCGTTGTTGTTTGACTCCAGGGAGGTCTGCTTTTGAGAGCTGGTTTTTGCCTCATCCTCTCTATCAGAGAGAGAAAAAAATAGACTGTCAGAAAAAGTACACTAGTGGCCGAATTAGTGGAAACACTTCCAATTTTAGAGACCACAGAACTTTATTCATCTGTTGCTCCAGTTACATATTTAATTGTCCAATATATGATGTGTCACATTCTTTGATTGTTTATAAACATTATTCGCAATATTCATGTAGTAATTCCTAAAACGTAATGCCAAAAATGCTAGGTGTTCCCACAATTTTAGCCACTAGTGTAACTGCATTTGTACCAGGTATTCAAACACATATGCAACACTGAAAAATGCTGTAACTGTTACAAAACATTATGATTCAGCTTAAACAGAACCGGTAAGAGACTGTAATGAGACTCCTCTACAGAGGGCTGCAGGTCATTCAAACATCTCCCCTAACACACCAGGGGGCTCCCTCTGGCTTTAGCAGATCCAGCTGTTGCTGTCTGCTAACCAAACAAAACAACGTGCTGTGTTTTTGTATCGATTTCAGCCAAGACACCTATATTCTTAAAAGAAATACCACTTTCACACCTGTGGTGCTATCAACATGCCATATGGATTATAACTATATACTCCATCATATAACTCCTACTATGTAATAAGAATATCTTTATTGATCCCAGTGGGAAATCCCAGAATAATTAATAATGGAATAAATAGTAAAAAATTTAAAAATGTGTTTTGACACCACTGTAGGGGATACTGCTGCCAACTGTATAACCACTGTTCCTGGTCCAGCATAGAATCAATCCCTGGTTAGACCAGAGCACATACACACTGGGGTGGAGCTTTGACACATGACTATTTAATTCTAATGAGGCACTTCCTGTGCTAAGCAGGAAGTGACCGGAAGAATGGGCACCTGGCTTCTTGAATGACTGAAAAGCCCAACAGCTACCATTTAAAGAAGCCAAGAAAGGCTACAGCCATAAAGCAGGCACCTCTCTTGGGCATGCATGTGGCAAGTTGGGTTCTCAGGCATTTCTGCAGTTACAGGACAGCTATTCACCTGCAGGGTGCATGTTCACAACCTCAGAGCCAATAGGGGCAGGGACCCTAAGCTTGCTGACCCCTTAAAGACTCCCAGTGAGCTCTTTGAGAGTGACGATGATATTAACGACAAGAACAATAACAAAAACAAGAATAATTCCACTATATCACCATTTGGATGCCTGTATACCACCTTCACTAAGGTTCACCCCACCCCAGCTCTCCTCCCAGCAGGTGCTCAGCAGCCCCCCGCTGATGAGAAAAACAGCTGTAGGCGTGGCCTGTCCGGGGGACCACCCACCTGCCTATCCCTGCGCTGGAATGCTGGAAGCGCTCGTTGTCGTCCTGCATCTGTAGCCGGATTGGCCTCCTCAGGCCCCAGGAGATACTGAGCAGGCCCTCGATGATCAGCTCCCCATCTTCCTGTGGCTGTGGAAAAAAAAAAAAAACAGCAGCACAGATAATTATAGTAGCAATAATAATAAAGCTTATAATTAATTCCAAAAGGGAGGGGGGAGGATATCCTGCAGGTGTACGTGCTGCAGGGCAGCTATCCCCCCCAAGTGAATATGCTGTCTTGGCTCAGAACCTTCCATGAACTCCACACAGCTGGCTGTACAGGAGGGCCGGGCCGCCCTGACTCAGGTCACGTACACTAGGGGCTTCCCAACCAGTATCCCAGGGGGCCGTTTCCACCTGGCTCATGTATAACAGGATCATCCTGAATTGAAAAATAAAGTGCAGTGTCCTGTATTTATCAAGAAAAACTTGACTTGGCCCATCTTTTCCTGCTCCTCTTTGACCCTGCTCAGCAAATTCTATCAGAGGAACCCACCCCAGTCAACAAATGTTATTATGGGGACCCCCCACCACACTCAGTTTTCATCACTGGGGACCCAAAGTTATGACCCGTCACATTTGCATCAGAAAAACTAGATGGTTAAACATCAAGCAGCACCCGTCCCCTCTAGAGCTAAAGCTCCACATCAGTTCATCACCTTAGTTTTTTCTCCTGTCAGCGCCCCTCTCTGCGAATTAAGACTCACAGGCAGGAACGGCCAGCAGTGGCTAAATTTGTCCCTTTGTATCCAACCCCCTCCTTTGCTGCATGATCTAAGTTTATCTTGAGGAGCAGTTATAGCTGTGCGACCCCAGCCTGGGAACGGAAGCAGCTCTGGGTTTCTGTCGAGTTAGTTCCTGATGGCGCTGGGGCAGGGAGCCGGTTCCCATGGGCCACGCCGCTTAAGATGGGCACCAGGGGCCTCTCAACGGGTCGGACAGACCAGCCCCATTTCCCAGAGGTCCTATGTGCTGCGAGACCGACTGCATCTACGACCGTCATGCGAATGTTCCACGTTACACATAAACACAGGAGAGACACCTATAGCACACAGATACACTAAACTCCTCTGGACCTCCACTGAACTAATAACCGAGAACCTTGATTCCCACCAGCCCATAATGCTGGCCCGTGCACACAATGAGCACCATTGTTCCACTTGTGTAAACACATGGACGGCTGCTCATTGCGGCCTTGGTCAGCGGCCGCGCCTCGGCTTCCTGTGCACGCCTGAGTAAACATGTGTGCATGGACGCGCGCACAAGCACACATCCTATGGAAGAGAGGGAGAGAGAGAGGGAGGGGGAGAGAGAGAGAGAGAGAGAGAGAGAGAGAGAGCGCTTCAGGGTTATATTTAGGGGCACTAGCATTATAAAAAGCCAGAGCTTACCTGACCCACCTCAAAACAGCTCAGACAGTGCGTCAAAGAGCACACAGACTCAACCGGGGCACAAAGCCGGCTGCGCATTCACCAGACAGGCCTGAAGCACAGAACCAGCTGCGCATTCAGCAGACAGGCCTGAGGCAAAGAGCCGGCTGCGCATTCAGCAGACAGAGCCGTTTACCTGACAGGTAAGGGAGTAATTTGCTGGAATTTGTTTTTAATTGTTAGACCTGAACAATAGATATAATATTATTGGAGAGGTGATTAAAAAAAATGAAATAAACCAACGTGACTAAGAAATACAAGAATGACGTAATCCTGACAGCCTGCGCTCTGTCTGTCTGCAGACAGGCTGCCGATACCGTCTGGAGTCACCGCCCGCGCAATGAAACCCAGGAGACTGCTTCTGTCAGTGGAGCCCCTGCCCACAATCAGCGAGATGCAGGAGGACGCCCCCCCACAGGGGTCCTGCCATTCCCAGCCCGCCCAGTCCATGGAGGACTACGTGGACTCCATCAAAGAGCTGGCAAGACCCAGTTTCGGGCCGCTTAGGGTCCCACGGTCGCAGAGGCCTCGTCTCTTCACGAAGGCCCCGGCCCGGCCCGCCCCCAGAGCGTACCGGCCCCGTGGCACGTCCTCCGAGGCGGCACTCAGGACGTCCCAGCAGAGGGACTGCACCAGGGACCCACTGGACTGGCTGTTTGCGCAGACGCAGCGAGATGACAGCAGTCCTGCTGCTTTATGCCTGCTCTGAAGGACATGGGGCTGCCCAGACGCGAAACGGCATTCCGCATGCTTGACATCTGCTCTGAAGGACTGCGACAGCAGAAAAGCCGCAGAAAGACGACTTTGCCCCTATAAGTTATTACGGAGTTATCTCAGAGGGTCTTGCTGTGCAGGGCTAATGTTTACAGCTAGAAGAATATTAATGATTTTTGTAATAAAATGTGAAATACTGAAACTGCTCATCTGAGGCAATTTGTAAAATGTAAAGGTTTAAACCATCTGCTAAACACTTTGGTGTTTAAACAGTGTTTACAGACAAAGCAAATGAGCTCACAGCACTGTTGTGTTATTGGAAGGAAACACACTTCCCCTGATTTAACGCTCTCATTGCTAAACCGCTTTCCAAGTTCCTCTGCGTGGATTTTCTCCTTCCCCTACATCTTGAAGACCCAAAGCCGCTGGCTTCCCGTCACTAACCTGATGCAGCTGCGCATAAGACAGCCACCTGAAGCTGTCAGGCCGGGTCCATCTGGACACAAAACCCTGGGGAAAAAGCCCTGTTGGTAAGGAATCCAGTTACTATGCTAACTGATGGCCAGGCAACGCCAGCAGTTCAGCCAACAAAGACGAGGAACGAATTTGCTGATGCCTGTCTGCTGACTTGGGAATCTCAGTTCCGATTCAGATCCCCACCAAGTGAGGTTCCCGCTCAGCGCAGTCACCTGATATTTGAGCCAATCCCTATTGGCTAGTTTCTCAAACTTGCAGCTACTAGGGTGGTTGATTAATTTACATTTCTAATGTCACAGCTATTATAGAGACACACATGCATATGGAATTTCTGCACACTGCTAGAACAACAGTTGAAAATAATGTTAACACCCCCCGTTTTGAACAGCTCTCAGCGCTACAGATGCATCAGCCCAGAACCAACAGAGATCTTAACAGCTTCTTTCATAGATGCCCTACTTAGACAACCTCCTTAAATCAACATGGCACAGGGCCTGGAACACACAGGAACCCCCCCCCCCCAAACATAATGCAAACTGAATTTATGTACCATATCAAACACATTAGTCTAGAACCAGTCTGACCAGATATCTTAGCTGGATCAGTGCCAAACAACCTGCCTAAATAAAGGGAGTCTGATTATAACTAATCTGATATCTGATCACTGAGCAATCCTGTAAAAATGTAAAAGAAGAAACGTGTTCACTCTCGCCATAAACTTCCTAATTTTGGCCTGTCTGCACCCAGCAGACATGGCTGCTTTGGAAGCCAGATTAACGGCATGCTCTTCCCCCAAAAACGAGGAAGATGAGTGGAAACGATCCAGGAACGGTTTACAATCAAAAAGGTCAACAAAGAGGCTTGAGTGCTTCCACTTGGAGGTTTTAGAGAGTAACTACACCCACCGGTTTATGGAGCTACCATATCAGATTCCAATAAAGACGACTTAAAACGAAGCAGAAATCATTAACGGCAAGGTGGAAGGTAAGCAGTTTCAGAAAAAAAAAAAACACAGCTGTAGTACATTTAGATTTGATATGCTGTGTATATGGCATGAACTCCAAAGTGTATTTGATAATGATGCAGATATAAGCTGATGATTGAGTTTCACCCCCCCATTTGGGCTGGATGCAGTCCAGGTAGCACACACCAACACCCCTGTGTCTTGTGAAAATTGTTGAAATATACCTGTCAGTGACACCTGTCAGTGACGAAACACATGGGAATTCTTAAATTAAAAGCCAGCCATGACTCAGTAAATGTTACAATAGGCAATTTCACCCATTTCAGGGTGACATAGCACGGTTTGCACTGGCGCTGCACAGGCATCCTGGACATTTCCCCGAAGAGGCTGTGGAGTGATTTTTAATCCCAGACCAGCCTTTCCCTGAAGCATCTCTTATTTTCTGTCACATCAGGGCACGTGCAACACATCACGCCTATTGGGAAGAACGCCTCACACCCCAGGAACGGCAGCCACACACAGGAATGCTTGTTTCGTTTCTCCCACGCAAACCTGCCCTCTTGGCCGAGTTCCTGATCCTTTCACAATCTGTTGATTGCCAACATCATGACTGCTCACAGCCAGTTATGCTTCCTTTGGCAAGATGTATGGAAGAACCTTTTGAATAAACATGGGAAAAACCGGTGAGAGTTTTCACTGAAGTGTGCCCTTAAAGTCTCACCACTGACTGCCATTCAGTAGGATGACAAGATTAGAACTCAACTTGAGATATGAAGCCTAGAATTTTGAAAAAAGCAGCCCGAGCTAGATATTAAATGATCTCAAAGAGGCAAAGGGGCTAGATTCATATCCTTTTTGGCAAACTGACATTTTGACACAATTGTCAAAAAATAGACTGAACTTTATTCCTTAAATGAGCATTTTTAAATGCCCCAAAATTCAAGATCAAATACCCTTAAGAGGAAGCAATTTCCAGGGAAGTTGTATGTACCTCTCGACTCCGTAGCTGAAAACTCTTCCCTTCATGGTAACAGTTATAGGTTTTCAGCAGGGACATCATCTCAGTTCTACAAAAAAAGAAAGAAAGAGGAACAGGTCAGGTGACGCTGGAGCAGAGGACAAAGACACCGACGGGACGTCTGGGCAAACTCACTTGGTAAGGACCTTGTCTTCGCTGATCTTTACCAAGCTTGCATGGCAGTCCTCCATCTTGTCCGCTTGCTGCTACGTATCACGTGTGTGTGGAGAAGTGCAGCTCAGTCACTGGCTCCCATGGAGCAGTTACATTTAGTGGAAGTGTCTAAGACTGTCAGGGGGTAGAGCAGTGAATGACAGTGAGCAGGCAGTGAAAATGAAGGCAGAAAGCACGTTAAAAACATAGAAACAGGGGTGATGCATGACTGTAGGAGAGAGAGGGAGAGAGAAAAATCTAAGCACTAATGTCCCCTTAAAAAACAAGCTGTTGAAGGAAAACTAAAGGTTTGGTGATGGATTCAGCTACCAAAAAAGCTTTCTAACCACCTCAAGGAAGCGAAACTGGAGTTTTGAAATCCAAAAAGTTACAAACAGTGAAATGAAAGTTACTTAGTTAAGGCCACAAAAATAGAAGACACCATCCATCTGTCTTCTAAATGCTTATCCCGGTTAGGATCAGGCCACTTAGAGCATAAGCCGGGGAATATCCACTGCAGTGCACACACATAGATTCTGGATCACAGTATAGGCAATTAGCCCAACTGCATATCTCCACACTGTGGCGTGAAACCTACAGGACGCAAACAACAGGCAATACACGGACACATGCACGCGCGCGCGCACACAGTGACACACACACACACACACACACACACACACAGCAAAGGCAGAAAAAATTTGAAAGTGTGACACCATGAACCACCTTGTTACCCTGCAGCAAACCGCAGGGCTACAATGAAGGATAAAAGAATGAGGGTTAAAGGATCTAGACTACAGCAGGTTGAAATCCATGCTTCATTAACAATCCATATGATGAAAGATTTGGAATGTGTCATCTGATCCACAAATTAAATCCACTAATGGAACTAAAGCTTCGAAACCAATGAAACGTTAGAAACACCAATTACGATGAAAGGCTAATACATTTTACCACTCTGTTGTCGGACAGGAAAGGCCAAAAAGCCCAGCTGTTATATGCGTATTAGCATTGACCCCCTCAAATTCGCACAGTTCTCCCTGCTATAGATCACGAATGTCCTGTTCAAAATATACGCCTCTAAAATCAACAGGCAAACCGGTTCCACCGGAAATACCCATTCACGAATATTTAACTTAAAATGTAGAAAGTGTTTTGCTGCAATTGCACCCAGTTTCAAATTACTTAGTTCGCGTGTCATTTCCTGTTGAACTTGAACACTCTCAAAGTGTCGTTGCGCAATACGAGTCTCAATTCGGCATGAGATTCCTAGGCTTTTCTTGTATGGATTCTCCAGCGGGGGCGTTTACGGGAAATTCGGGGGAACTCCAGCCGGAGCGCTTAAAATGCGGCTCGGAGTCGCAGAGAGCCGAGGGAGTCACCATGAACGCAGCACCTGTACTGTTCCTGCTCGGCGCCGTGCTCATGTCAGGTAACTAAACACGATTACATTTTACCGAAATATTCGCATGTGAACGTGTGCGCTTTCAGCTCTCATTTTCACCAATTTCCACGTGTCTTGCGTGACTCTGTACAATAGCAAATAAATCTATTCTAATGACCATGCAGCCGTTCCGCACTTCTTAATAATGTTAAATATAAGTATGATAAACTACATAAGAGAAAGTTTAAACCAGTTGGAAGAGAAACAGGTTATGCCGAAAAAGGCATCGCTGCCGTAGAATGAATGCCGGTATTCTAACGAGTTTAGCTTTTAGGGTTTTTTTGGGGGTTAGGGTTTTAGGAGTGTATTGGGGGTTAAGTTTAGGGTTTTCGGGGTTTTTTGGGGATTAGGGTAAGGGTTACGCCTAACAATTAGCACTACGGTAGCCCAACTCGACAAAGTAGCTAAACACGTTTCAGATAAGCGACCAATCGATCATTTAGAGACAGGCATGCATTCTACCGCAAAGATACCTTTTTTGGCATAACTCCTGTGTTCTGATGAGTTGAGCTACCTATCGAGACGTATTATTGAGCCTTTTAGCGCATGTGCAGTTTCACCGTTTTGGGATTAGGGTTAGGTTTTAGGGGTTAGGGTAAGAGTTTTTGGGGGTTTAGGGTGGGGCTATCGATTAGCACTACGGTAGGATAACTCTACAAAGTAGCTCATTTCGACAGAACACCGGTATTAAGTGATAATGCAGAATACAGTAATCTGTTTGCATTACATGTGGCTAATGTTCTTTTCTTACAAACACAGGACATGTGTTTGGAGGAAGCTATGTTCCATTAAGATGTACTTGTCTGACGGTGACTGAAGTCGTCAAGGAACCGTTAAGTGATATTAAGGTCATCGAAAAAGGTCCTGACTGTGAAAACACACAAATCATGTAGGTATCACATAGTATCTTGTGGGCACAGCCTCAATATCTTGCTTTCTAAGATGTTTATAGTCTACTTTTCAAGTTGTACTGATGTGTCTCGCCTCCCTTCTCAGAGTTACACTGAAACCTAAACCAAGAGATGGTCTGCCCAGGGAGGTGTGCTTAAATCCCTCCGGGAAGCAAGCGAAACGACTGCAAGACTGCTTGAAAAGGTATGATGAAGAAACATCCTCCTCACACCTAACCAACCTTCCCACTAAACACTTGCCAACTCTGCAGTTCACCTGATTAGTTTCAGACGCTCATTGTACTTAAATTCCACAGACAGCCAAGACGGCTGCCCACTTGTTAATGAGGACCAACTGTTAGAGAGTATGACACTGTAATTATCGACCGACAGCTTCTGCGAGCCTCAGTGTGCAATGCGCTGACCTGCCCTCCCCGCCGAACATTAACCTCAGACACTGCAGGAGCAGAGCAGCCAAAATCAGCAGGGACACAATTTACCCGAACAGCTACCTCTTCACTGGGCTGAGGGCAGGAAGGCACTTCTGCAGTGAGAACTGAGAAGCTCAGAAGGGGCTTCTACCCCCAGGCCATCAGACCGCTTAACACTAATCGACAGTGGAATTAAATACTCGCTCCCTACTCACACACCATGCAGCTTTGGAGTCTGACTGTAGACCTTGCACGTGCCACTTGGGTTCGGCCGTGGCACCAAGCTAACTGTATCCACAGCACTGATTTCCCATGTCTTCCCCCTTCTCTCACGCATGGCTAAAAGACACAAGGAAAAGAAGCGATGCCTCCGGCCGCAGAAAGGGAGACGGAGACAGAAACACGACCTGAAGCGGGCACAGAGATAGAGGCCGACATCCAAGAGGAGCAGAGCGACGAAGCGAAAGGGCCTTGCAATTGTGATGCCCGAGGTTCATGCGACTGAGCAGACTACTGCCCACTGAGGCTGTAAACGTGGCCGGTTCTGTGGGGCCTATGTCACTGTCACAGTACCTGTGTCTACTTTCAGGACCAAAGGAAATATACATAAGGATGTTCTCCTTCCACCCTAGCAGCCTCCAGCCCGGGACCTGCCTTTTCCTCCGTAATAAGCAGCCAGCTGACATGTATGCTAGTGCACCTTAAAATAAAGTACCGCTGTGTGGTTTGTTGTTACCGCAGCAAATCATTTGAGCCAGATGCAGGGAAGTGTCTGCGTGTAGTGTAATCAAACCGTGTCTGTGCTCTTACTGTATGAATGTTAACTTATTACAAAGCTTATTCATTAAAGTGATTGAAACCTTGGTAACGTACCAATTTCTTTGTGAGCATCGACAACCACAACAAACTGTGGGGATGCATGTATACAATGAACACTGGCTGATAGAGACGTTACATTAAAAACCATGACATCGGCATCATTGTGACGTCGATATCGCCAGCCGATATTTAGACGTCAGTCGATATACAAAGTCAGCAGCACCAGAGCTAAACCCAGAACCACTGTAAGAATCACAGAGCTGATTGCGTTGGATGGTCAGCCATTTTGAAAACGGGGGAAATTATCAGCTCGTTTTCCACTGAGAACCACACTCAAGGTGAGGCTACTTCCCTGACGTCTTACCCCCTGCCCCACGAGATGTGGTTGCCATGCGCAGTTATATGCTGTAGTCCATTTGTCATTTCAAGTTCTATTGTTTTTTCACTGCGCAATTACAATTATCACACATATAATTGTTTACGCAATTCAATACCGCACTTTCCTGTCTTGGACCATCGTGTAATATGCCTAACAACGGTTTTAGCCAAAGGTGCTTGACAAGGGTGTGTGGCAATGCATTTTGGAATTGTACATGAAAAATGCAAACAGAAAGAATACCAGAAGATGGAGGAGCCTAAAACATCCTATTTGTCCTATTCTGTGATGCCCCCTCACTCCCCCCATGGCATAAGAATTTCACTGTGTTCCTTAAAACATGAAACAAGATCTTAAAAAGTCACCGATGCCAGTTTCAATACCGGTCGCTCAGGAGGTAGCTGGCAATCAGTAATATTAGACAAAGATATAGCACTTAATAGTAATGGCTAAAAGTATCAAAAAGGGTTTTCAACATCCTGTGAACAGAACATAGTGAATGCAGCAAAGACCCTTTTCAGCACAGTCAGAGTGTGGGAAGCGTACATTTACATTATATGAAATTAAACTTCTTACAAGGAAAAAATGAGGGTCTATGACTAAGGGTCAAATTACCCATAATCCTGCCTAAAAACACTGGTCTACAGATTGATAAAGCAGAGTTTAGGAGATTATATTTCTCTGCACATACTGTCTACCTCCAAAACCAGGAGTAAAGGGCTGTAAATGAAATGCGCCCTTCTTCTAATGAATAACCTCCTTTCATTAAATCACCGCCAAGAATAAACAAACAAAAAAAAAAGTGAAGATGTGTGGTAAATCATGTGACCCAGAGAAGACTAGATATGGGCATGCAGGAAGCAAACATGGAAAGCCAGCTGAACTAGACGTGGCAGACCCTGGTGGAAAGGATCACAAGACGTCGATCTGCCCTGCCAGAACATGCCAGCCGCCCTGGGACAGATTCTCCTCCTGTTGGCCGTGGCACTCCATGCAGGTGAGAGAACCGGGACAGGACTGCGTGCTACAGTAAGTGCGCCGGGGTGCAGACTTCATTGGTGCGTGTGGCCCTGTTTCTGTAGCTCCAGGAGACTCCGTAGCTGTGCCGACACAGCTGTGCGAGTGCCCGGAGATGAGGGAATTCGTGCCGTGGAAAAGCATCACAGACTTCGAGGTGACACCAGAGAGCTCCTTCTGCAGCAAGGTGGAGATCGTGTAAGTAGGACAGCCCTCGTGGGAGGTTGTTTCAGACCCCACCGCCCGCCGGCCCGACGGATGCTGTGCTGGGTGCATGCACCGACGGCGGCCATTAAACTCACACTCCTTCCAGCGTGCAATCACACTTGCCACTAAAATGCATCAGCACAGCCTAGAGATAGTGAACTTCGACTTCATGCCTGTTCAGAAGTACATGTACTGGGATGTCAAATGTCATCTAAGCTCAAGTAAACTGGTCAGATTTCCCACATTAGTACACCGGAACACTTGAAGCAACTGCCTGTAACCTATCTGCACCTTTTACCTGCCACAATGCCGCAAAAAATAGCATAGACCAGCATGATTTGCATACTGGTATATGCTGGGTAGGTGCTGGTGGAGCTGGTGGACTAGCAGAGCTGTGCTGGTCTGCCTGCACGTGAAGCTGGTCCACCGGCAGCAAAATGCGACATATGATGGTGCAGCCAGTATGCATTACGCCGGCTACACTGGTAACCAGCTACGCTGGACTGTGCTGGTTTTTTTCCAGCAGGGGTTAAAGCAAAAGTTAATCATGTTGGCTAAAAAATGAGGAAAGATGCGACCGATTAGTAACTGAAATCAGGTTCACTGTCATTCTGTACTGTCTCCAGTCATGTTGGGACACGCTCAGTGGATTACCTCCTCTGCACTCCAAAGGTGGCGGTAATTTGTGGGAACTCTAAATCTAAGCATTACCGTCTGAAAAAACATTTTACCAATTCATGCTATCATCTGTCTTCCAGGAAAATCATAATACATACCATTCATTCCCGTTTTGCTTCCAAATGTTCCCATTGCACATAGCATATAAAAGCAGACAGAAGTGTCAAAGTATATTAAATCTCCCAGGAAAAAAAAGAAAATCAAACGAGTGACATCTGATGCTAGACACCCAGTATGAAGCTCCAAGCTTTGAAACACTGTGTGTCTAGAGGACTGTTTTTTTTTTTTTTTCTATGGGAAACCCTTACAGCTCCCTGAGGATCACAGCTGCCGGGAAAGGGGATCAAAGCCCCAGTTACGTCACCCTGACAGCATGTGCCGATGAATCCTGCTTTATCCATGCGACTGTCCAATGGCCAGTGATTTTCTTGCAACTTGAGCTGGTACTTCCAAACGTTAACGCTTATCCTTTCTTAGGGTCACCCGGGGAAGTGCAAAAGTCTGCCTCAATCCAGAGTCAAAACAAGGACAGAAGATACAGGAATGCTGGAATCAGTAGGTCATGCTGCCACTTGGCATTATAATACATTTTATTATTCATTCATATTTGTTTTTGTCACTAAAATGAACAGACTACCTGCATACTGGGCACTTTCCTGGTGGGGTGATAAGTATGTGTGCTGGCAAAATGCATTGCTTGGCTAAAGTTATCATGAAGCCCCCCCAAGTCCAACCCTGTGCTTAGAAATGTTATTGAATCATGTCTAAATTTAGTTATGAGTGAGCTGAAGATTGTATTAATATTTTTATAATATCATATTAAATAATACATATTCTACAATATAATTGAAAGGTATAAATTAATGACTATAAGCATTAATATAATGCATCAGAAATGTCTTAATTTATTTCTGTTGGTAGGTTATAATTGTTCTGGTTTAATTTACGTATCCATCCAGTGTTCTAGATCTAGCAGTGAATTTTGTGAATTAAGTATCTTTTTACCAAAGGCGTGCATAGGAAAACCCTTCCATCTAGTGTCAGATAAGTGTAATGGCAGGTGAAGGTAACTTCCATAATTTCCAAAATATATATGCCTAAACATAAACCGTTTTTTCCCCCAGAATAAACAACAAACGGAACGGAAAGAGAAAAAAATGCAGGCGAACCAAATCTTAGACACCACATATCGCACCAGCTCTGCAGCACCTACTAACAAGCTTAACAGTTTCAGGTTGTTTGCCGCTGTCTTTTTAAAGCGCGCTTACCTTTTTTTTTATAGACAATATTTTGTGTTGCTTTGTTTCCATAACTGATTCGTTTGTCATCAACACAGTATTTTATATTCTGTATAATATATTCTTCGCATTGTATATTTTACCATTCATTCTAAGGTTTGGGAGGGGTTACGGAAAATGTTATGCTTTGTTTGCTTTCAACATTTTGATCACGATAACGGTACATCAAGTTGTTATAGTAAACTTTGACTGGTTGTATACGTAAGTTCGTAGCTTCTTTTAATGGCAAATACATAAATAAAATGACCCGCAAAGAATTACACGGCACCTCATGCTCTTGGCCTACACAGATACTTTTTAATAACAAAATACTTAATTGACACATCGAAGTGGTGAAATCCTTACTGCAAAATAAATTCGCGACCGTAGTAAAACTATCAACATCATTTGGCATCTGCGTGACGACCTACCCAGCGCCTCCATCATGAAGCCCATAAAATGGTTTGCCCACCTGTTTAATCTAAACCTGCTGTGATATGGATCATTCAAGCAAAGGCAGCTGCGTCCGGCGGCTAGGGAGTATACAGATCGAGTATCTTAAACTGTCGCTGTCAAACTGCGTGCTTTTTACCACGGAAATTAAAATTCAGAAATACAAAATATAACGGTGAATAATGGCCAAGGATCTGCACGTTACCGTCTCGCACTTAAAATTAATCACATAAACAGAATCAAGTGGATCTCCAGGAAGCAGGAGTGCAGACAATCTCAGGGCGGAAAAATAAAATATATTACACAGCCGTTTAAAATGATGCAGAACTGAGCAGCATTTTAAAAGGCTAACTTGTTTGTTAACGACAACAAACGCAAAACATTGATTCTAATACAGTGCATCAATTAGTTTCTGCAATGTAAAATTCAGATAATTACACTGGTTTCCATGCATATTATCGTGCTTCGGATGCCCCAACTTAGTAATTTAGTAACAGTAGTAATTAATTCATTCCATTCTGGGGGAAAGAAAGATACAAACCGATTTGATATCACAGGTCAAGTAAAGAAATCACGGCAGTTGCTCTCGGGAGCAATCTTGTTTGTATAATTCTCTGATTCATTTAACCCCGTCAACCTACCTACTGCCCCCCTCAAAAAAACGGTCAGTTTTGTTCATTTGCACTATAAACTAGATTGTCTCACTTATTGTTACAGCGGTATTGCAATGGTCAGTGCAATCTGAGACTACAAACGTTTTCTTACCATTTCCTTTAGGACAAAAAGAACTGCGTGTTATTTTACTTCCAAAAGTTCCACTTCCCAATTCCAAATCAGATTCATCGTTTTATACACGTAGTATTATCGTGACCGTACACGTCCTGGAAGACGCAGCCCCCAAACAACCAAAAAAAAACACTCTCAAGGTGCGCAGAATGACAATCGCATGACGCTATCAGAATCTTTCTTGCCTTGAAAATAAGCCAATCGAGGCCAAGGGGGGCGGGCAGTCTGTTCCTAGACTTGTCCAAGGTGTGGAAGATATCTCTGCGGACGGTGCTATGGCAACTGAGACGTTTGAATGTTTCATTTTTCTAAATCGTCATATATAATGTGCTCGTGCCCTCTAATGACATAAAGTGATATCTATCCTGCTAATTGGAAATAAATCTGGCTCTATGCTGATAACAGCTAATTATGAAAAGCTTTATATCGTAAATGAATTGAAGTGCTTTAGGTCTAAGCACATGTAGGCATAAGATAAATAACGGCAATGTAGGACAGACTAGTTAAGCTCTGGCTTGTTTTTCACATGTCCCACCTAGTCCCCGAAGACTGTGGGCATGACATCTGGGTAAACTAATGACCTCCACAAGCTGGGCTCATGTTATCTGAGGAAACTGGGACAATACCTCGCCGGAAAGCACTGCATCAGCCTCAGAGGATGTAATTATGACATTACTGCTGCAACGGAAAGCGGAGCGTCCTGTTGGGCACGTATGAGCCGATCCACGTGCGTAGGACGGCCCTCGGTGCAGGCTGCTGGTGGTATACTGATGCCATGCCGATGCCCCTGTGCCAGGGTCCCTCCTCAGCTGCGGCTTGGGGCCAGCACATGCAAAGGGCCCTCTGGCCATGCAGCACGTGCCCCGCCTTGGAGGGCCCCCGCCTTGGAGGGTCCCCACATTAGAGGGCCCCCGCCTTGGAGGGCCCCCGCCATGGAGGGCCCCCGCCTTGGAGGGTCCCCGCCTTGGAGGGTCCCCACATTAGAGGGCCCCCGCCTTAGAGGGCCCCCGCCTTGGAGGGCCCCCGCCTTGGAGGGTCCCCGCCTTGGAGGGCCCCCGCCTTGGAGGGTCCCCACATTAGAGGGCCCCCACCTTGTCCTCTCGGACCTGTCTGCTGTGCCATGCTGGTGATGCTGGTGCCCGTAACTAGGCAACCGGCCAGAGGAAACAGGTGTCTGTCACTCTCAACAGATATAGCAGTGTGACCCCCCCCTCCAGCTGCCTTCAACACAGCAGTAGCTAATCAGTGGTGCAGGCAGCATCCATCCAGTCATCCATCCATGTGCACCCATCCACTTATGCTGTACATGGCTGCAGCAGCAAAGAACAACAATGACAACAGAAACCGTAGTGGCACTCAGACATGATGAACATGGCTGCTTAACCCCCCTTACAGGTTCTGTACCTCACACTGTGTTCCCTTTACCTTGGAGGTCGAAACTCATAACTGGGAATGACATCACAAACAAACTGCGTCGCAGCACAGCAAAGACCTGTTTCAAAAAGTATGATTTTTCGCTTAGGTTCATTTACTTCAGTTTGAATGGGCCTTTTCTTTGTTCACTTATATTTAGCCCTGACTACCTTAAATCTGACAACTTATCCGGCTAAGCAAGAAATCCTGCTTGTTCTAGCCCAGTTAATTGTTAGCTACTGTTAGCAATATCAGTTCACAACAACACATTACATGATGTAAGTACTAATAAGCAGTACAGAACTACAGTTTTAACTTCTGTTGGTAAAGGGCGCAGCCATTTTGAATTCTGAGCTTGGAGTTGTGTAAATTCCTCCCAGTTTATGAGTCGGAAATTCCGACTTCAGGGGTGTTCCACTTCAAATTCTCAACTAGGAACTCGGAATTTCTGAGTTACGAGTTGGCGTGGAATGCAGCGTTAGCTGCCTTTTCTACTGGCTGAGGAGAGGCTGTGCTGGCAGCTCATTGGCAGCCTCCTCTTTACCAGGCCCTCCCCTGTGACCCCTCCCACACGGCAGCAGGCAGGTACATGCCTACATACCAGCCGGAGCCACGCTTTCCCAGTCCACCACCATGTGGCGTGATGCTGTCTCCTCCATCAAAAGGCTCCTGCACATGATGTTTACATGGATTTATTACCTTCAAAGCTTAATTATTTCTTTAAACATTTGTGCTATTCATTCCTATATACAAGAGTACAAGAGTTAATTTCTGTGTTGCTTAAGGGCAGATTGTGATCTGTCAGCCAGACCCTGAAAAGGTGACAGTTTTCTTAATGAATATCATGGTGCTCTCAGCAATCCTTAGCAATCCTGACAGGTCTTACTCAACATTTGCCCTGGAGGGGTCATTTTGCAGGAACTCTCATTCCACAGAAGGCCTGTCACGTGCAGTGGCTCAGAGATGCCTTCACTATGCAGACTGAGCGTCTCGGCCTTACGGCAATGACTAGTAACCCTGTCACATTCTGACCATGGGGGCCCTGTCCGACGTCTCCTGCTCCGTCTCCTCATACTCCTGCATCTCTATATCCTCCTGCGTGTGACTGGTCTTGGTCTCTCTGAAGCACTGGTGGTCAAGCAGTCCGCTGGATCCCCGTCCAGATCCCCTTCCGGTGACTCCCGCCTCGGCCTGTGAGCCGTCTTTGGCCCCCCGCTCCCAATACGGCAATACCATGGGCCTTCTGCCTCCTGCCAGATGGAGTATGGAGTAGGAAGGCCCCATAGCCCTGGTGTCTGGGGCACAGGTCTCGGGGTCGCCGCCTGTCTTTGCTGATGTTTTGTTTTTGCTCAGGATGAAGTAGGCCACGCCGGTACCCAGCAACATGGTCCCTGGAATGACACATGGAAAGGCTGCTGGGAAATTTCACCTAACTGGCATGTTCCCTGGATGGGCGCTGCCAATATGCCCATGGAAGCTCTGCTTTTAAAAGCGCTTTGGCTCCATGAAGTGTGAGGTTTCATACCTGGGATGACTGCATGCCACGCAAGCACTGGGTGCAAAAAACACACCACCGCCATTATGGTGTAATAGAGAAACTTCTGGAAGCCTCCGAGATTTGACAGCTTCTTCCACAAAACAAAGATAATCCACTTCGGAGGGCAGCTGGAGGGACAGCACAGTGGACGATGAGCGTTCACTGCTCCACGTGCGCGCGATTAAAAAAATTGTTGTGATTTGGCGCCCTCTGCAGGAGAAAACCTTGAACTTCGTCAAATAATAACATTCAAGCTGATAACACAATAAAAACTGAAAAATAACATAAATCTAATGTCAAGCAGCATAAATGAGGGTATTAAAATAAGTCGATGCAGCACCAGACCAGGTTCACTCCCCAGCAACCCCTGTGCTCTGTACTCACGGCAGGCATGTCACCAGGAGATTGTCAATGAAGTAGGACACCTCCAGTATGGACACGCCCCCGGACGATACTCTGCGAGGACAAGGTAGGGCTGATCTGAGTGCCATACAGAAGGGGCCCTTTGTGCAATGAGCCTGCTGATGTGGCCTGCTTTTGCATCTCAGTGCTAATTTGACTGGATAAAGAAAAGCCTGCATTACTTAAATGAGTTATTGATCATGTTAAATATGTAAGCAGTGCACACCTTAATGAGGACACTTAAAGTTTATTTATTTGAACTGTGTGATAGTAGGGACTTTGGCACTTTAACAATGTTTACAGGCAGGGGGGGGCGAGGCGCGGGGGGGGGGGATGGGGTGACATGGTTGACTGCTGTCCTGCGAGCTCCAGGCCCTTATCAGTAATGCCTCTGTACCACATTCTCTCCAAAACACCCCACAGCAAAAATGCCAACACCAAAAGTCTTTCTAACCTTAAAACAATCCCCTCACACAACACAAAGCACCTACCTGTCGTTTTAAACAACATAATTGGCCTGTAAACCCCTCATTATTTTCTCTTACACGCAGGATCTTATTCAGCTTCATATCCTGAGCTTGCCTGCAGACAGGGAGCATGCGTCGTGCGCCAGGGAAGACAGGAAGCTGACGGGTGCATTTTTGAAGGCCAGCGATAGTGGTCCTGCCCAAGGCCATGAAAGGATCCCCATTTCCACACCTAAAGGTCTTTAAAGCTTCGCTTCTATTAGCTATGTGAGAAATCCCATTGGTTATGTAGTTAAAGTGGATGTCAAGTATTCGGAAGAGGGGCAGAAAGTTGGCGGTGCTGTTTGCTACTGAGGCAGCAGTTCCGGGGTACTTACAGGAGGTACACAGCCAGGTTCTGGAATTTTCCTTTGTTCAAGGTCTCGATCCCCACCGCACACAGCACTGGGAATGGATGAGGCAGCAAAATGTGTCAGCAACTATACATTTTGCTGACTTTTATTCCTTAATTCCTATCAGTTTAACTTGCAATTTCATATGTGACCGTACAAACTGACAGGCAAACGCAGTCACACTGTCAGCCTCTAGGGGTCAGCGTGTTCACTCACCTGTGTGAGCGCGGCTCTTTTCAGTGCTACAAGCAGGGGCAAAGGTCCAGGGGGAGGATGCGTACCAACCCTCCCATAAAGTAATAGACCTAAGGATTTACATTATTCATTTGTGTTCCCCAATATCAAACACTCTCCTATTTTGTTGTAAGATTTTTTTGTACACCAGGATGTATTTGGGTGAAGATGTCTTCAAACCCTTTCATTCAGTTTTCCACTTCCTTTACTATATAACTTTCAGATTTCTCAATGCCTACAAAAGTAATTTAACGTCAGCTACAAAGGACGCCGACGACTGAAACACAATTTACGCACTTTCATGCTTCACAGAGCCAGTCGTGTGTTTGGAGCGTTCTGAAGCATTCTATTCGCTGGAACCTTGCTGAAGCATCAAGCCAGGCTGTCACTGACTGCCACGGCTGTGAGAATAACAAGCCTACCACTGGGCTAACATGTGGTACGTGTTTATTGGTTTATTTGTAAGGACGCATACACAGAAAAAAAAAATTGCGGTTATGCAATGTGCATACTTAGTAGGGTTTAAAGAGCTTCCACGGAAACGGCAGAGGGCCAGGAGCCCTGCACACTGCACTCTGCCCTTTCCAAATTTCCCAAGGCAGATTTCATCATGGACTCTGCAAGCTTGCAGTACTTCTGGTCTGACCCTCGCTACAGCTTCTTATTAGCCTCCCGGCCCCGCATACGCCTCTGATCTATGTGAAACTCGATACGTTAAGGTAGTCAAAGACATTCAGTGTACAGCGTCTCACATGATTACATATTAGATACGCACAGCCTCAGGGCCGCCTTAAATCATCCTGACTCCCACACTGTCTGCCTTTCTGTAGGGGGATGCGTGGAGAGGAGGGCCGCAGGAGGGAGGGATGCACTCTCGGGACCAGTCCAGTGACAGGGGGGAGGCAGAACACCCTCTTCCAGACCCCTCCTCCCCCCTGAGTGTCAGTGCTCTCTGTAATGTTAAGACTTATGGTATCGCCATGGAGACCGGGCTTCTTTTATTGCGAGCGCAATAAAAACATCAGAAAATTACAAATACTTAATGTCATTCCTGTGACCTTGTCCTAACCTTTACGCCACATTTACAGACTACATTGAAAAGGATCCCACCAAACTACAAAATTCACATCTGTGCACTTATTGATGATAACAAAAATCAGGCAGTAATTTCCCATGTATATACATATCCAGCTTGGTTTTCCCGACCACAGAGGGTGATACATTTAAACAGGGTGACCATACGTGCTCTGTTTCACTGACTTGTACTCTTTCTTGGGACCTAAAATGCATAAAATTTCCCAGTTCCCTTAGTTTTGTGTACAAATTTGCTTTCTACAGTCAGAATACTTTCTCAAGCATATTTGCGCTGCTTTGATGCCTCTTTTATCACCCTGCACAGAAAAATATGGTCACCCTAGTTTAATGTGCCGGTAACCTTAATGAAAAGCCTCTGATGTGATACCCTGCAGTCAGGAAGGTTACCTGTCGCCGTGGAAATGCCGAGCACTCTGCAGAAACACTCCAGCAGAACCAAGAGCACCGGAGACCCCATCGTCTAGCCGATACGCTCGCTAATGGCGGCCTTCGGTTCAGCACAGTCTAATCCCATCGCAAAGTGGCACAGAAGGACCGGCGGGGGCCAAATTTTGGTCCCCCACCCCAGACGCAAGTGGCCTGGCGATGGATAATCCTGCCTGTGCTTGGCCGCAGCCCCTCCACTTTCCGTCACCTCCGTCACCGCAGCGTACGGCTGCTGTGAACAGAGACGTTCAGGGGTTCTGGAATCCTGCGATTAACTTGTGAATGGAAGGTATTGGTTCCCATTCTAATCCTGTTGATTAAAAAATTTTGTACGTTTTTTCTCTATATTTTTTTGTGCCATTGTATTTATTGCGTGATTGTTGTATGGTTATTAAATCTGCAGTATGTGCCCAGGAATGCAGCAGAAAAGTAATTTGCCCCCTGGAAGCAAAAAAATGCCCAACTGACTGAGAGAGAGAGAGAGAGAGAGAGAGAAATCACAGACTGGACCTGTTGTTTCGCGTCAGCCTACACCTGGGGGGATTATACTCACAGACTGACCACAATGGCAGACCTCACATGGGATACACTACAGGCCACAGTAATAAATAAATAATTTAATGAATGCAAATGCCTAAGTATGACCTTCATCAAAATAACCACCCCCTGCATCTATCACAGCAGCACAGATTCGCTTCATCCTTTCCAGCCATTTTTGGACATAATTTGTGTCCAAACCCTCCCAGCACCGTATCAAGCATGCAAGCTGTTCTGTCTCATTGGCTGGACACTCATTCTGAACTTGTTGGTCCAGCTTGTGCCACGTCAGCTCAGTGGGAGAATGACCTGGAGACTAGGGAGGCCAAAACAAAATCCTCAGAACTTTTTACTTTATTTGGATATACTTGGATATGATTTGGTACAAATTGCAAAAAGGCTTGGGATCATTATTTGTTTGAAGAATGAAATTTTGTCCAATGATCCGTAAACCAGAAGGAGTTGTATGACGTTGGAGAATTGAGCGATTTTTCCTTTTCGTAATCCCTTTAATTCAGACTAAGTCTCCAGAACATCCTTTCCCAACACACCCCCGTTCCGTCACCGATTCAAATCCATGTTTCATTGTAGGAACAGCACATTCGGTGCCCCCCACTGCCTGACATAAACCCTTTGGTTACCCCCAGATAGTTGAAATTTAATTTTGTCTCTCCACAAGCTCCATTGCCAGTCTTGAACACTCCAGTGTTTGTGTTGCTTGGCCCGTAGTAGCCTCTTGTTAAAAACACAAAGAAAAGTTTTATGGCAGCAACTCGACCATGCAGTCTAGCTGCTCTCAGTCTGCTTGACTGTATTAAGAGATACTGGGTACCTTCTGTTCACATTAATCACAGCCCTCAGACCTCTGCACTGATCTTCTGATTTCTTCCGCATGTCAATAAATGTTAATTTTGAGCCTTTCATGTCATTTTCATGTCACTGTTGCTTCTTGTTACCCTTTTTCTTTGTAAACAGTAGGTCACTCAATGCTTAGAAGCATTTAACTGTTCCCCGTACAGTTGTTAACTGTGCCTTTGTAGCCATCACAAACACGCAAAAATATTTACCAAAAATTCTCACTTATCAGTTGTGACATTGTATAATAGAAGATTGAAATGAGGAGAAGACAGAAGTGCAGTAAACCTCTCGCAACATGATCTGGGACAAGACAGACAAGTGGCTGACATTTAGTTAATTAAGACACCATCAAGAGAGGCCAAGACCAAATCATGGTCTGACATATTAGTAAAAATAAACAAAGTGAATGTTAAAGACAGACCTCATGATTTCTTCAAAACCAATTTCAGCCTTTACACCTATACATTGTGTTTCAACAAGCTATAAAATATTGAAAACCAATCATTTACATTTTATTTAAAATCCAACACGACACCTCTGGCCTGTAGTGCGCATCAGCCCTTCATGCCTGTGGCCTCCTACCAGGTCAACATTTGTCACTGACACCCCGAGGAGGGACTAATCATAGGTATAGAAAAACACCCAGTACCAGTGTGCTTGAGGTGCCAGGAGAACACCCTGACCCATCTGCATCGTTGCTGGTGCCACAGCATGACTCATAGTCATCATTGCAGAAAAAGGAACTCATCAAAGTGATGAAGGAGCTGGGGGATCAGGGACGTCATGCGGGAGCTGGGGGATCAGGACTATGATGTTTGAGATGGGGATCAGGCCTGTGATGTAAGAGCTGGGGGATCAGGCCTATCATACAGTAGCTAGGGGATCAGGCCTATGATGTTTGAGGTGGGGGATCAGGCCTGTGATGTAAAAGCTGGGGGATCAGGCCTGTCATGCGGGAGCTGGAGGAACAGGCCTATGATGTTTGAGCTGGGAGATCAGGCCTGTCATGCGGGAGCTGAGGGGTCAGGCCTGTCATGCAGGAGCTGGGGGATCAGGCCTATGATGTTTGAGGTGGGGGATCAGGTTTGTGATGTAAAAGCTGGGGGATCAGGCCTATCATGCGGGAGCTGGTGGATCAGGCCTGTCATGCAGGAGCTGGGGGATCAGGCCCGTCATGCAGGATCTGGGGGATCAGGCCTGTCATGTGGGAGCTGGGGGATCAGGCCTGTGATGTAAGAGCTGGGGGATCAGGCCTGTCATGTAGGAGCTGGGGGAACAGGCCTTTGATGTAAGAGCTGGGGGATCAGACCTGTCATGCAGGAGCTGGGGGATCAGGCCTGTGATGTAAGAGCTGGGGGATCAGGCCTGTGATGTAAGAGCTGGGGGATCTAGCCTGTCATGCGGGAGCTGGGGGATCAGGCCTGTCATGCATGAGCTGGGGGATCAGGTCTGTGATGTAGGAGCTGGGGGATGAGGTTTGTGGTGTAGGAGCTGGGAGCCAGCTTCCCGAATAAGGTCAACTGCATGTTCCAGACACACTGCAAGACACTCCCAAGCCAAGGCAGAACACAAGAGCTTCGTTTCTGAGATGTGCTCACATTCATGCTCCCCCTTGGTCCTTTGGGCTGAGTTTGAACTTGAATGTTATTATTCGACTTACTGGTGACTGAAATGGACCTTGATGTCCCAGGTTGCTTCATGCTAGTCGACACTTTGCAATTTGGCTAGATACTTAGTCTAGGTGCAGCAGAATGCAACTAATATGACCATGATAATATGAGGGACGACTTTTCCCTCTCGGGGGGGGGGGGGGGGGGGGGGGGGGGGGGGGGGGGGGGGGGGGG
>JABFDZ020000066.1:12703409-12719916 GCA_019775955.2 Pollimyrus isidori | reverse complement strand
ACACCCCCACACCCACACACACACACCCAACCACACTCACACCCACACACACCCTCACCCCCTCACACACACACACACACACACACAGAGTGCAGGGGAAGGTATGTAACACCACGGGGCCTCTGATAGTGGAGTGCAGGGGCTAGGCACACCCCACAGGGCCCCCACTAAATGAAGCATGTGCAACGACGCGTGGGGTCCAAACACCGCAGGCAGGGGCGCCACTGAAGATGACGGGCCCCATAGAACCATGTCATATTGGGACCCCAACCCAGACCAATCAAAATTATGATCCAAATCTTTTAGGACTCCTGACGCTTAGGGGTCTTTGGAATTGTCGTAACCAGCCCACCACCCCATTACAGCCCTGCACACAGGCCCAGCACCACAAGAGCGCAACGTACAGGTGGCTTACCTGTGGGTTACGCTGAGGGGTGGTGATCCGGGCACTAACAGCAGCGGATCTAGGGGAACACAGTACCCACAGATTAATACTGGGCATCCTTGGGCAATTCTGTCATAGACCTGGCGTTGGATGGCAGCCAGACCAACCATCCTAAGAGGCAGGAGGTTTTGACGTGACGCAACAGCCCACATTGGACGCTGAAAGCAGCCCCGGGGGAAGGCAACACGCAGTCCGGCCGCATTTCAGAGGAGTGTGGGTAAGCAGCATGGGACAGTCTGTCTGTAATTAACACCGTGTGATGAAAGTGGCTTTTCAGCAGTAATGAGCTTGGGATGCCGCCATGCCAGCTTTGGTCAGGGAGCACACGCCCACAAGATTTATGCACCCCATGGTGAAAATCATGCTCTACATTATATGTGCCTTTAAACACAGAAGGAAAACATTTGCTTTCAAGGTGGAGCTGTCTGCAGCTCCCAAACCTCCATTTCTAGCCAGAATACAAAAAAAATGCAAAAATGATCTCCATGCAAGTTTGGTGAACTTTCCCAATAGGCATCCTGCTCAGGAACAAAGAATTTGCTATAGGTTGTACAATTTTGTTTTCTAAGATGTTGTGCAATACAAGGCCTTCTGTATCCAGCCAAGACCACTGATCCCCCAGCTCCTGCATGCCAGGCCTGATCCCCCACTAGCAGTGACAAGAGGTACGGAGATGAGGTCAGGGGGCGGGGAGGGGCGGGGCTGGTGGCAGGAGGCAGAGCTGCACTCTTTCACTCTTTCACAATCGGCTGCTGGCTGTACAGGGCCCTCGTGCCTTACGTCAGGTCTGTCTGCAAACATTAGTGTTGTACTCAAGACCGCCTAAACCGAGACCAAGGCACTGCCGAGACCGGAGGGTATCAAGACCAAGACACTACCCAGACTTGAGGGCACCAAGTCCAAGACCAAGGCCAAGACACACTAAGGCGAGACCAAGAGCAAGAATAGTCGAGACCAAGACTAAGACCAAGACCGAAAACAGACTAGGGATAGAATTGACATCACATTACTGTACAAGGCATTGCTGTGAAGTGTCATTCGTCGTTAAATCAAATTCATGTTATCTTTTCAATCATATTGTCAATATATCTCTCATTTAAAATCTCTCAAATTTGTCATAGTTATGAGGTCTGATGGAAAATAATATTCTCAGCAATCCTCTCCTATAACCGTTTTATCAAACCTCGTCAAGGTAAAGAGATGGGATGTACCAGAAACATGTTCATATTCAGTCTCTTATACCAGGGACAGAGGCCTTGGGTAAGCTATGAATGCAGCTATGTAATGATCCTTTACTTAGAATTGAAGAGAATGAGCCTCCAGATTGACATGCACCTCCAAGACCATGTTTTATAATGAAATGCCTAATTTATTCCAATTATAACCATGCTATAGACTTTGCAGACATTTTCGGACATTTCTTTGCCGACTTCGCTATGATGTGATGTGTTTGACATGTATGGACTGTGAAGCACTGGCAGTGTCCGTTGAGAAAATGTATACAATGTTACATTTTTAAATTGATGCATCTGACTGTTTGCATTTGAACTGAGGCACGTAATAAATAATGAGACTGTTCTGTGAGGATGTGCTGTTTTCTCTTTTTTTTCCCCTCCCATCGAGACCGCTATGTCCCAGACCAAGACAAGACCAAGACTAAATAGAGTCGAGACCAAGACAAGACTGAGACCAAATAGTGTCGAGACCAAGACAAGACCGAGACCACAAAAAACTGATCTTGAGACCGGTCTCGAGAACTACAGCACTAGCAAACATACAGGTGTCTTTGCTGCGAAATGCGAGGAATCTACGCACATTCATCATACATCAGCTCACGGCTTATTTACTCCTAAGGCTTTACCCCTTAATTACTTCGCCAAGGCTGTTCCTCAGACCAGCATCAGGAAGCGTCGTCCCGCATCTGCCTTCTGCCAGTGAGAAGCTGGGTGTGCATGCCAGTGAATTCTTCCATTTATATTAGCGGAGAGAGAGGGGCTGGTTCTGCTCATGACAACCTGACAAAGTAGATAAGACTCTGTGAAACTACTCTTGGCTACACCAGCAGTGTTCTGTACCCCCCTACAGATGCTGCTTAAACAGTTATTGACCTCACTTCTGATTGGGTTGGTCAAACTGGCTGAACACATGACAGCGAACTCAAGGAAATCCTTTCCCAGTGGTTGGAGTTTGTTTCAATTTGAAGCAGCGCACATCACAAGCACAATCAAGGAGAATGGAGAAGCGTAAATCCTTCCAGACCCGCTACGGGCTTCAGAGTTTTCCTGGGGAAACACATCAACAGTTGTGCCATGTTTCATTAGAACATTTCCACAAAGAACGAAGCCTGAACTTTGGGACTGCAGGGCCATGCCTGTCTCAGGATGGCACAGATATCATAAGTGACTATAAATCGCAGCGTGGGAGGGTGGAGCCCCATCTCATGGGACATTTGACCTCCGCAGAGCGGGTGGTGCTGTGACCTTTGATGGGCCCACTCGTCTACAGTGATATTTCACCTTGATTCTTCAAACCAACTGTGTCCGTCCCACGCAAACAGCCCCCCATTAAGGCACGAGGGAGGAACAATGAGCGTTTTACACTCGCATAAGTGTGCCTTTGTGCACAGTGACACTCACTTAGTCAGTACTAAGCCAGATTTATGTGAAAATCTGATAAAGCACCTGGGAAGCGGAGGTTGGAAAGATAGTAGCCGATAACATGGATGTTCACATCCGGCCCACGTTTGTATGAATGAGGAGCCTCTTGGAGACACAGGAGGATAAGAAGAGCATCTTTGTCACAAGTCTGATGCACAGCATCTCTGGGAAATCATCTCTTTTTGGACAGGATCCAGACCCATCCACTGTCATAAGTGGGATTCCATTAAAAGCTCCTAAACAGAACAGCATCAAAGTCAAATTCCCATCTTCTCCATAAATGAGCACAGCCAGTGAAACAAATAGCAGATGTGACATGAGAAGAAGAAAAAAAAACCCACCATCATGCAGGCCAGATTATTCCAGCAAAAGCTCTAGTTCTTGAGCAATTGACTTAGAAGCCAAAGTATGAAAAAATGTACATCTATCCTTGGCTAGGATGCCGGACATGAAGCTGTCCACAATTAATCTTCTGAAAGTTTGTGAACCGATTCCCTTCTCTTAATCATGCTGTGCAAATTGTGTGGTGAGTTAACTGTGTGGCTATTAGAGGAACGTAGACGATCATAGATGTTGAAGATTGATGTCTATTTGTGGCTGATTTGACATAATCAGGTCTTGATGAGTCTGTTTCCAAACTGGGGGAACCAGATGAATCTGTAACGAAATGCACCTTCCTGGATGTTCATTCCATGATGGAGCAGATGCACAGATTATTATGATGCTCCTACATGTGTTATTTCTGGTTGACTGGCAGTGAAACTCTGGTGTATATTTACTGTCATGGTTCCCTGATGGATGACGTAGTTTCATGCATTTGAGCGTTGTGCAGGCATCACATCAATGCAGATCCAAAGAATTCAGTACACGCCTAAATTGCTTACATACACAGCTGGAATGTGTATGGAACAAAGCTCTGTTTTAGCAACAAAGGGCAACTAAAGACCAGCGACTGGTTGAGCTTTACTGAAGATACTGAATGTAATGTAATGGTGATTGCTGCTTTCCTGAAGGTGCTGAATAAATATAGATAATGATGGGTGCTTTCTTGATAACACTGACTGAAGTGTGATAGTGAGTGATATTTTCTTGAAGGAGCTGATTGAAGCACGATGATGATTTGTGGATTCGTGTTGACGCTGAATGAAGCATGATGGTGATTGTTGCTTTCTTGATGCTGCCAGATGAAGCATAATGGTGCCTGGGGTATTCCTATTTATGCTGAATGAAGCATGGTGGTGATTGGTGCTTTCCTGATGCTGCCAAATGAAGCAGGATGGTGACTGGTGCTTTCTGATGCTGCCAAATGAAGCAGGATGGTGACTGGTGCTTTCTGATGATGATGAAAGAAGCATGATGGTGACTGGTGCTTTTCTGAGGCTGCCAAATGAAGCAGGATGGTGACTGGTGCTTTCTGATGATGATGAAAGAAGCATGATGGTGACTGGTGCTTTTCTGAGGCTGCCAAATGAAGCATGATGGTGATTGGTTTTTTCCTGATGCTGCCAAATGAAGCATAATGGTGACTGGTGCTTTCTGTTAACGCTGAATGAAGCATGATGGTGATTGGTGCCTTGCTGACATTTGGCTCCCATTCACCACACGTTGCCCCTTCCTGGATGCTTCTCAGAAGGCTGCAGGCTGCAACAGCTGGAACTGATCATCCATCTATGATCTAAAGGTGGACTTTGAGCAATATAGTGATTTCTGGTATTCATATAACTAAAATGTTTTGTGATGGTTTTGCAAGCACCGTAACTCGAAAAAGACCCCCCACACACAAACAGTCTCACAGTTTCCTATCTAACTTTGAATTAAATGTCCTTCCGCACAGTCAATGCCATGAGAGGATTCTGCCCCTGTATTGTTTTCTAGACCTTGTCGACGACCTCTGCAGTCTGCCAACAAGGGCGCTAGTCGTGCTTAGAAACAAACCAGCCTGGACTCTTTAAATACTTATTATCCTGATGGAAATGAGTGTGGACTCAGCCAAAAGTAATATGATGAAAAAGTGAGGCCCAGTCTGGCGGGACACCAGCCTGGGAACCGCATGTTCTGGAAGGTATCTGCTGAACTCCTGTAGCCTGTCCGACAGGGACCCTTCACGGCTGCAGGCCCGCATGCTCTCTGCATGTTGTTCCAATTGTTCCCCAACTTGTGTTCTTCTAGAAAGCTCTTCGCACGCTCCCCCCCCCCCCCACCCGCCCGACACTTCCAGCAGAGCCCCCTGTGGGCCGCTGAAATAATCACACATCTTTCTCTGCTGAGTCATTCATCTTGCTGTTTTATGTGCTGCTAATAAGAGTCACACTGTGGAAGTTCTGCAGGAGTTCCTTTCTGGGAGCTGCGGCAGCCGTCACAGCCTGCCTGCCCCTCGTCACCTCCACCGACGCCCCGCTCTCTCCCGACAAATCAGTAGGAGCCTATTTACAATTTAACGAGTTACGTTCCAGATTCAGACAACAGAAAACAGCCAGGTTGCATCTGTAGCCTCCTACTCGCCGACTATGCTTCAGATTAGACCTGCTCTCCATCATCTAGCTAAACGGGAAACCATTTAAGATTGTTATTATCTTATTTCAAGTAAGGTCACCCACACTGGGCACCCACTTTCCAGCATTCCAGAATTTGGAATGCAGATTCCATTTTATTATGTACAATATAAGTGTTTTAGAACAGAGTTAGATGACATGGTGCATCAGCAATGATAACAATTCCTGTCACACATGCTCAGTTTATCAGGGACATATAGTGTTTGGCACTTGGGTCGTGCCAGAGTTCTCTACAGCCTTCGCTCCTCATTATGAATACAGGTGGGTGTGTCAGTCATGGAACTGAATCATGGAACTGAATCATAGTCAGATTTTCCCCTTTTATTATGTGCATAATGATATCAACCGCCACAAACTGCCTGCGATTATTGTGCTAGATGTAAACAAGACCAAGTGGTGGTTTCCTGGAAATGTTGTGCTGGGATTTCAATGCATTTTTGCACATTGCACAATGCCTTTTCCCACCCAGACACTCCAGCACACAGCCTTGGACATGTGCTGTCAATGTTCTCATAGTAACACAAGGGGCACTTCTGAAAAAACGAGACTTTCAGCCAACATGAAGAAAAAAAACAAAAAACACTAGATGTTTCTACTTGCAAATTCTTCAGTTTAGAGTGGAAAAATAACAATTAGCAAGAACATTGATGTGATCCTTATGTGCGCTGGATGCTGTCCCTCAACATTTCATCGGCTCTCAAAACCCGAAAGGCTCAAAGCCTCGGTGTGGTGTAGTCTGGGCACCGGTCACACTTGAAAGCTGCTCTGTTTAACGGGTCACGGACACGGGGCTCCGCTGCACACGTGTTCTTGAGGACCGGGGCACCGTGAGACTGGGGCAGGCAGGGGTACGAGTCCTGTCTGACCCTTAAAAGAAGAACAGCTGTCAACAGGAAAGGTGCATATCTCTGCCAAGTGAGGTGATCTGGAGAAATGCATGGCATTCGCACTGCTTAGAGAGAGGTGAACTACAGTTGCCTGATGGATGTTACACTGTCACACACTCATCCAGTAAACCATGAATAAACACTATCCCAAAAGATTACTAATGATCCCCATATAGTCCTTCTGCTCAGTGATAATGCAACTGACTGAATTCTTACAATGTATTTAGAACACATACAGAGACTGCAGCACAGCCTGGGAAAAACACGCATCAAAAGTGACCAAAGTGATTGATCCATCCCACGGCTGTACGATGTATGAATGATGCATGACATGCGGAGTATTCATGTGTGGGAGGCGTGGTGTGGACACTGGGAGACAGCTGCCTGTGCGGTGGGTTCGAGGGACTTCTCACAGGCCATGAGCACCTCAAAGCACGTCAATAGAGCCTGGGCCTGCTTGACAGAAGGTTCATGAAAGTGCCGAAATGGTTTGCGGCACGATTGAAATTTATCTGCTTCAACAAGTTCTGATGACTGTAATCCATTCTTCTAACATACCTCCAGGAGGAAAGAGCAAAGCTGTGGCTGGCCCACACAACAATGAGCCTTCATTACACCTCAAACGTGAAAACAAACAGTGCTGGGTCCCTGTCTGCACGCTCATATGCATAATTCAAAAGATTCCTGTCCCACAGCCGGCCATGAGTGGACATAATGAATATACACCACTAGTCCACCAAATACTATACAGCTGAAGCATGAATATATTTTTTGACAAAAATGTTAACTCTGCTACAGATTCTCAGAACTTGAATTAACCTGTCCTGCAGTGAGATAAAGAAAAGATTAAAAAAGCACTAAACCACATCGATGGTTCAGATTCCTTTGAAACATAAGGGGGAACATCAAAGTGATTGAACATTAAAACCAGGACATTTCTCTATGCATTCCGACTGGCCTCCTTTCTGTATGCTTTAAGAGCTCCATGACTAGAAAAAAATTAAGAGACCGCTCTACATTTTGAAATACAGTAAATTTGCTTTCTTATATCGCAGTATAGTTTGCAAAAAAAAAGATTATTCAGAGATGCACACCCTTAAATTGAGAAATCAGAGAAAAAAATTGTGCTGTGGTCTCCAAATTTTATCAGTGGCTGCAGAGGAGAGGGACACAACCCTGACCCCTTATATGCATTGTGCCCAAACCTGCGCCCCCTGCTGGAGAGGGTGGGCATCGCTGAGCCAGGACTCCAGAGGAAGTGAGTGAGGAAGCATGCAGGAAGCGTGTCGCTAACACTAGAAGTCAGCTAGTTCAAATCACAGTACAACCGTTCGCCAACCAGAGGGTTGCTGGTTCGACCGCCGCTTCCTCCTGACCCCATCAAAGTGTCCTTGGGCAAGATGTTGAACCCCAAATTGCTCCCGGTGTGCAGGTTGGCGCCTTGCATGGAAGCCTCTGCCACTGGTGTGTGGATGGGTGAATGTGAGGCATAAATTGTAAAGCGCTTTGAGTACTCGGAAGAGTAGAAAAGCGCTATATAAATGCAGACCATTTACCATTAGTCCAGCTCAGTGAATCAGTGCTGGCCTCATGAAGTGGCATTCAATTGGCGACTCCTCCAGGCAGCTCAGAATATGGATCTGAATGACTGAAGGGTTACCATGGAAACAATATCTGCGCCATAAAAGGCTCAGAAGGTTAATTGTATGGTGCATTACCTGAGAGAAAAAAAAATGATGAACGACTGTTTACGGGACAGGACAAATGAACAGGGCACAGTGTCCTCATTTTGCCTCAGTTATTAATATCGCGTTTATTGATGCATCTGTATTAGCCAACAGCAGGCGTGATTCCTGCTTTCTGTGGATGACTGATGGCTCAAAATTCTGGCCCCTCCCACTTTGAATCACCTTTCCCTAACAAGGTAGAGTGGTGCGCCAGCAAATTCACCGCTTATTGTACACATTTACACACTTGATAGCAGAATAGAAATGAAGAGGAGGAGAAATGGTAGCAGTTCTGGCTGCCCGCCATGCACCCTGCAGAAAAATGAGAGAGGCACAGAGCAGCATGTGCGCTAAATGTGTATCACTGATACAGGACTTTGACCAGGTATGACAGAACTGGATGGCCACAGGTGTGCATTTTACTTGCTGGGATATTACAATGGATTCTGCTAGCTACTAACTCACTGCTAACTCACTGCTTGTTATCCTACAGGAAAAGGCCTAAGAATGGCTCAGAAGATCTGTATGGTGTGCCCGATTGCCACATTCCCAAGTGTTTGGGTTCATTTGTGGCAAATCAGCACAGCTCCCTCAGCCTGTCAGATCCCCCCCCCCCACGTGGATTGTGCTAAACCTGTCAGAACCTACAACGCCTTGTCATCATCAACCAGGGACCAGCACTTAGGAGCACTTTGCCTGCCGATTGCTGTGGGGTCAGCAGGGTTCACTAGGAACAGCAGATCCCTGTAGATATTGTAGATGCTCCCCTACCTGAATTGCCCTCTCACCACTATGGATGCTTCTCTGTGGATGCAGCATTCCAAATGAGCTTCTCATGTTCACAGGAGAGTTCGAGTTTGGAGTCGGTGACCAAAACAGCTCAGTTTTGTTTTCACAGAAATGTTCTGTTTCACATCATCATTCCCGTCATCATCCTGGGTCTTTAACTCCTTAGCCCCACACTTCATATCTTGCTACTGGTCTGGTTTATACAGCAAGTATAGCAGGAACTTCTCCTATTAGTTATCAAATCCAGATTTCCATGATCCCACCCAAATGCAGTTTGTGATTGACTCTCTTTAATCTAGTTTGTGTTGGGCCCACCTAAATCCAGTTTGTGACTGCCTCTCTTTAATCCAGTGTGTCATTGTCCCACATAAATCCAGTGTGTGTTAGTCTTTCTTTAATAATCCAGTTTTTGATGGTCCCATCTAAATCCAGACTGCCATTGTCACAATTAAATGCAGTTTGCGATAGTCTCCCTTTGATCAATTTTGCTATGGTCCCCCCTAAATTCAGTTTGCAATCAAAGCATTACACACATTGAGTAACTCACAGTGTGGACACGAGTAACATGCATAATAAGCCCCTCAAATGAGGTTATTCCAAACATACATTTGTGTTGTATTATTGTACAAATCACAGAAATAAGCTAAATAAACCATCCATCAATCTATATGTCTTCGAACCAATCATCATGGCCAGAGTCCGGAGGGGCCTGGAGCATATCCCTGGTAACACAGGGCACAAGTCTGGGGTACAGCCTGGACAAAATGCCAGTCCAAATAAACCATCAAGTTCCAAATTGGACTGAGCTAAATCTTAAATGAAAACATGGAGAGAACATGAGAAAAAAAACTTGAGGTGAGTCAAGCTCATAAATATATTGCAGATGTGTGGGTGTGAGTATTTATGCACAATTCAGTCATTAAAGTGGAGGTCACTGTAAGGTCACTTTAAGGTCATTACAATTTCGTGACACATTCGAAAAAGCAAGCGCAGCATGGAACAAAGCGAGGGGCCTCGTTGGCTGCAGACTTTTATGCTCGGTCGTGCATTATCAGCACGTTGCTTGGTCATCTAAATGCCTCTCACGTGCCATGCTAACCCTGCTGCAGCTGCAATAATACGGGGACCAGCCTGGGGGGGGGGCATCCACACCCACCATCAGCACAGCACCGTGTCTGTGAGTGTAAATCAGTCCCCCCCCCCTACACAGTCCTGTGATGTCCCATGTCTGGAAAGTATCTTCACTTTCTCTACAGGCTGCGACTCTCCCCCCGACAGACTAAACAGTGACTGTCTGATTACAGGAAACCTCAGAAGATGGTGCATGAGACCAGCTGCTGGACCGGAGCTGCAGGATCTATATCTGCTTACCCACAATCCTCTGCTGCACCCTGCCATCCATACGGAGTAAATCACCGCTAACTCAGCCGAGTTGCCACCCTTTGTGGCAACAGATGCATCAAAGGTGTGTTAAGGAACACTTGGAGGGCTCCTTAAACACCAAGATGAAAAACCATTATATCCACAAAGACTATGTGGTTTCAAACTGGTCTGCAAATGACTTTTTTGCTTTGGTTTCAGCCCATAAAGATTAAAGCACCTTAAAGCATTTTAAAAATGTTTCTACGTGTGCTCTACCTTTCGCGGCTTTTCCATGGGTTGTCGAATGATGGTGTCACCGGTTTAAGCCTGGCCCCTTTCACAGAACACACCCAGGCCAACTTCAGACAGGAACCTGCTAACAATTTTTCATTCTAGGAACATTTACCGAAAGTTATGATTAAGGTATGGAAATGTTCAAAGTGTCCAGTGTTCCTGATGTTCCCAGAATGTTATCCCACTATTACAACTATGTCTAATAACATAAAAATCAATGAAATGCATGATAGAGCAGAGGATAACACTGTCGCTTTATACATCAAAAATGGACTCTAAGCTGCACAGCACGTTTGCAATATAAAACTTTTACAAATTAATATTTTATTATTAAACAATTTTCATTATTAATTGCATTAAAAGGGTATTCAGGAAATTACGTTATGCTGATATTAACAGATCCCGGGACATTTCATTAACTTGCAGTTCGGAATTCAGAACTGACGTCACACACGAATTAACAGCATTATGGTACAGAATGTCGGGAAGCCATTTAGCAATACCAGAGACCAGTTTCAAACAGTAAGATTTCTTGCTTAGCTGGATAACTTATTGGATTAATTTACCCCTGTTTAAATGCCCTTTATCTTCATTCAGCCCAGACTACCTTAAATCCAACAAGCTGTTCGCTTAAGCAAGAAATCCTGTTTAGTCTGGTTAACTATTAGCAATATCAGTTGACAACAACACATTGCATGGTATTTTGTACATAAAAACACTGTAGCGACACATCCATAGATAGTGGTTGGACAGTACTGTGTGTAGGACAGATTTAATCAGCTACAAATAAGACGTAAGCGCTAATAAACAGTATAAAGCTACAGCTTTAACTTCGGCTGATAAAGGGCGCCGCCATCTTGAATTTTGAGCACGAGTCGGAATTCCGACTTCAGGGGGTATTGCAGCTTAAATTTCCAACTAGGAACTTGGAATTTCCAAGTTATGAGTTCAAATGGAATGCAGCAATATGTCCGGGGGTGAGGGAATTGCAGGCTGATGGCTAACACAAAGGGGGCGGGGGGGCACTGTGTGCACTGTGTGTGGACTGGGAATCGCCCAGCTGTCCCCTGCAACCTTGCGGCTGTCCATAGTTGTTGGGATGTTACAGCTCTCCTTATCTCTCAGGCACTGCTGAAGACGCCTCAGTGCTCCCTGCCTCGTCCCCCAGACCCCCAGATGATTCTGACCCCGCTCAGCACATGTTCTTCATGTGGGTTTTCCGGCCACGCCTCTACAATATGAAAGGCTCTCCATCACAGCTAGCTGCTTGTGTTACATGTCACTGAGCAGTTAAAGTTTAATGGCAGGTATTATTGGAAAGGGATTTTCTTGGAGGGCCAGAGTGTCCCTGTTTTACTGTATACCCTGACTCCTGAATATGTAATGCGTACCACATGGCTGGCATCTGGCCAGCTGGAGTGCAGCGTAAAATTAAAGAGTGAGAGAGTATGAGAGAGTATGTTTCCCCATTACCGTCAGCATGTGGCTCGACAAACTAGCTACACATATTTATTAGCAATCTGCACCGCAGGATTCAGCCAATGCCCAGCGGCACAGAACTTCCAAACGCCTCCTGTCGGCGCGCCGGTCCACTTTCGCAGGATACACAAGGCGGAGTCATCCCTGTGTCTGGAACAAGGCAGGGGAAAGAGAACCACGGAAGGATTGCGATGGGAATTTGTCCACCGAGCCTAAAGGATCTGGCTCCCGGAATTCAGAGACGCCCTCTCTCCATGCTGTTGGGTCCATCAGAACCATGGACTCATTCAGGATGGGCGGATCTCTGTCTTTTCACACGATCCCGCCAAGCAAAATCCCAGCAGGACGGCGAAGCGAAGCTCACACAAAGTGCCCCATCGCCACGGCAGACTGCCCTGCAGGGGCCCGGCACGGCCAGTCCCTTTCAGAAATGCTAATGAATCATTACACTCATTACTGATTCACCAAGTGAGGCCCTGGTTCTGCCTTCGCAGTCTGACCGCGATCCTATAGACTGCGGTCTCCCTGCAAGACAAACCGGGATTATGCTGATCTAAGGACCAGGAGAAGGGGGACCGATAGACATCCGGCCTTTAATCCGAGCAGCGTGACAACATCGTTATACCAGATAAACAGGCCAGAAGTCCCCAAAGGCCCGGAGGGGGTGGGGTGCTGTCCCCATTCACTCTGGTTTCCACACACCACAGAAACCACACTGCTTTTGGTGTGGCTCCAATATGGGTTTGTTCCCTAAGATGATGAGTTTTACGCTTCACTTCTTAAGCAGGGGCTGGATAGAGAGACGCATGTTTTGCAACATTAAAGAAAACAGTGCTTAAGCCAGCAGCACAATTAGAAACACGATGTGCTACAATAAGTGACATACATTACATGATTTGCCAGATGCTTTTTTCCAAAGGGACTTACAAGTGAGGATGGGGGAGCAGGTCAGACAGTGTCCCTGGAGCAACTGAGGTAAAGCACATTGCTCAAGTGGGGAAATTCCGCTGCCAATCACGGGATTTGAGCCAGCAACCTTCCGAACACAATAACAGAGACAAAGAGCTAAGTCCTCACAGTTCCATAAAAGCTAAAAATTATATTAGATTCTGAGTTAAATTCGTTTTACTTAAATTATGGGATTATATTGAAATTCTATAAAAATGTATGAATTTTTTTCATGTTTCCACCCCTCAGGTCCTCATTCAGCCCTGACCTGCCGGACAGACATGGTGAAGCAGACTCGGAACGGCAGAGAGCTTGGGTTGGTACAGGCTCCCAGGTCTGGCGGAGGCATCGCCCAAGTCCCACCATCCTCTTCACAGAACTGCTTTCAGCTTGTCTTTCCCTGCTGGGTCTGCAGCCGGCCCGGGTGACTCCTGGGGAGCCTCTGACATTGGCATGGGGGTCAGGGGTCTGAGGGGCCGGCGGGAGATCAGAGAGCACCTGCAGGGGGCAGTACGTGCCTCCCGCACGCCTCCCGCTGAGATATGCCCTCCCCATCAGGGCGAGGGCGTGGGGGTCTGCTGCCGATTTTATGGCTGGGGGGGGGGGGGGGTGTGACACAGGAACACACGCATTCCTGTGGCCGGTCGAGGGGCCGGATGCTGCCCCCCACTCACCGAGAGGTGGTCCCAGGACAGACAAGCCATTCCATTCCGTCCATTCCAAAAGTCCATTTGTCGGTCCAAAAGGGCAGGACGTGGGCAGAGAGAAGCCTTTAGCGCACCCAGAAAGCGGTTCGATTGGCGCAGAATTACGTCATTACATCTCCCACCTACCCGAGGATCGCTGGCGGCAGCCTGGCCCCAAGGAAGCCACCAACAGAAGGTGCCTCTCCCCCAGCTCTCCTCCTGTATCCCTCATTCTGTAATGTATTTGCAATTGCTTTGAATTACACACATTTCGATGCGACGCAAGGAGCCTGTTTAGTATAACTTGAGCAGATTACCGCTGACTCTTTGCAGTGGTAAAGCGTAGTGGGTGGGGGGGCTAATGGCCTATTCCCCCATACCCCATGCTGCTCTGAAGCCAGGAGTATCAAAACAGAGGGGTAATGGGGAACAGAGCGTGACTTCCTGGCTTATGTCATGCTACCCTGGGAAGAGTCAGCAAGAAGCTGGGAGCCTGGGATCAGCATGGAACAGGGATGAACGGGATGGACCAGCTAATGGCCACGTTCCATACTGAAGGTGTGGTGCAGGAGTCAGAGAACCGAAAGTCACATGACCCATTAGCCAAGACCCGGCAGACCGGACCTGCTCGTCCCCACAATTGGTTTTCACACACCCCTCGTCTGAGTCGCGCTCCAGATGCACAGATCCGGGGCCCGCGGAACCAGCAAACTGTCCCACAGGTGTGTGGAAGTTCTCAGACGTGGCTCGAGCCGACAGAGGAGCCAGGAAGTCACACACCATTACACACGAGGCGGCTCGTGAACTGGGACTGCTGGTGCTTTGACCTCCGGGGTCGTTCATGTGCTCTGAAATGCGACCATGGTACCCGCTTCACTAACATAACACCCTCACCTTTCTGAAGCCAGTGTGACCGTCTGAATGTGGGGGGGCTGGACCTCATTCACTCCCCCTGTTTACTCTTGTTGAAATAAACACTTAAATTGAACGCGTGACCTTTGAGTCTGAGCTGTATTTAAAGGGCTCTTTGACGGCGCTGGAATGACGGTATTATGCTCTGAGGTTATGCTAAGCAGCTGTGCGTTAATGGAAACGCTGTTTACACATCTTTTTTTTTTCGGACCGGAAAATCCCCCCAAAGACATTTCAGCCTCCGTCGGCTCATTGTGCATGGGGCAGGCATTGAAACAGCCGCCTAAGTGGTCCTTGCGCGCCGGGCTGCTTGTTTGACACGCCGCTCACGCTCCGTCTCGCCTTGCTCCGCCGCACCTGCCCATCCTCCCCCTGTCAGCGCTGCTCCAGGCCCGCCCTGCCACCCCCCCTGGTACCCCCCCTCTGCAAACACTTTGGGGGGGGGGGGGGGTGTACATCTGCAGGAGGCACACAGCTGGGCTTTGTATGGATCCGCCATTCATTTCTTCATGCCCCACCCCTTTCTGTACTGTGTGAGGGTCCTGAGTCAGGAACCCATCCTCATGCTGCCAGTCTCCCTGCAAACTCCAGTAGCGTTTGCCTTTCCAGCATTCTGCGTTCCTCCCGATTCGGGGCGCGAGCCCTCCCCGGGTCCGCAGTCCCCCACCGCCACCTCACACCCTGACCTCTGACCCCGAGCGCCATGGCGATGACTTGTGTTGTCACCAGATGCCGGTCCTACGCCCACACAAACAAACTCTGTTCATCCCTCAGGCATTGGAACCCCTGATGATCACAGCAAACAGGAAATGCCAATTTGGAGCACTGTCCAGGATTCAGCCGGACCCTCTTATGCTTGTGTTTCTGTGTGTGTGAGACCCCCAGGCGGTCGTGGCTGACCAGCCTCTACAGTGCAGCCTACATAAACATTTCCTGGAATCTCAGCACTATTTAATGAAATAAAACTAAGCTGTGATTTTCTCATTCTGAAAATCCTGGGTCACATGCACACATCAGAGATGGTCTCAGCCTCCTACAATGTTCTGGGACTTGGATTAGTGAAGATGAATCTGATAGACTCATGAAAAGATGCAGAGTGGCTAGATCCTGTGGATAACAGCAAGGCCCACTACCAGGATTTACTCAGAAAGATACCAGAATTCCCATAATGCACCTGCCCAGACTGAAGAGTGGGTCTTTGTAACTTTGCTAGCCTTAGTGGACGTGGGCCTGGGGGCCTGCTGCTGTGGTCCATGTTTCCGATAGTTCAGGCTGCAGAGATCCTATCATGTTACGGGAATCCATCATCTACAAACATCTGGAGAAGGTTTTCAGGTCTCCTCCCTCCCCTTTGATGGCCACCTCGCTGCACCCTGATTCCAATACACTCTTACCGTTCCCCCCAAAAATTGTCAGTATTTTTCTTTTAATCCAAACACACTGAACCCGACTCCCTTTCGCTCGGCCGCACGACTCGCAGTGATTTCCTTCACCCCCATGGAAGCCGGGACTCCACACACTGTGACATCTCGCTTTAACAGCTACGCCATCGACTGCTCTCTCCGCGCCAAGCAGCGTGCCTCTTTTCGACTCCAGACAAGCAGGTGTGGAACGCCACAACACGTCTGGCTGTCGGACACCACTTTGTAGCCTCCTCAGAGCGTTGTGAAATGAGAACGGGTTACATGAGCGCAGGCTGTGAGCTCCGTCGGAGGCCTGTGTCAGCCTGTGTGGTGGCTTTATTGTGAGACGTACCTTCAGCAACCCCC
>JABFDZ020000066.1:12672156-12695067 GCA_019775955.2 Pollimyrus isidori | reverse complement strand
GTGTGTGTGTGTGTGTGTGTGTGTGTGTGTGCATATGCCCTGTGATGGGCTGGCCCCCCATCCTGGGTTGTTCCCTGACTTGCGCTCATAGCATCTGGGACAGGCTCCAGACTCCTACGCCCCTGAACAGGATAAGAGGTTCCAGAAATTTATGGATGATGTTGAGGTATATTAGGATGTTAAGGTGTATTTACATGCTGCTTATGAATGTTCTGCTTATGAAAGGCATTACGAAGGTGCAATTAATGTAAAACGTTACCCATAATATGGACATGATTTTTTTAAGGCAGAGACATTATAGCAGAGACATAGAGCTGTAGTTCAGGCACCTGATTGGTGGAGAGTACGGACTGTGCAGGTTTGGTTTCCTAAGGGGTGGTCATGGCGTTCGATATAAAACCCAGCCTGGCACACTGCCCCCTCAGTACTACTGCTGTGCCGCCTCATTTCTGCCTTCCACACAATGCTAAATTTTACATCATGTATGCAAATCAGAACACAGACTCCGTAGGGGGAGAGCGGTTCCCCACATCAACCTAACGGTGACACATTCTCATGGTGGCGCGTAGGCACTGCCCCACAACCCAGCTCCATAGACAGGATGACGGCGTTGCAGCTGACATTTCCCAACATTCACAGAATCACTTGACTTTAGCACGTGAACATAAACCGTGAGTAGTGTAGTGTTTGTCGGCCACAAGGCATACTGGGAGATCAAGTTACTGTTTTAATGTTATTTGTTAATCTGGTTATTTTGAAGTTCACCAGACACCTAGGCATTGTCCCCTCGATTGAACTGCAGTATCGAGCAATGTCTACGTGTTGAGTTATATATTTACTTTCATTGAGGTTATGGAAGTGCTGTTCTCTCCCTGTGTAATGCTGTTATTTTAATTCGCCTGTGTGTGTCGCCGTTTGCCCTTATTAAGGCAAATTAAAGAATTAATTGTACCTGAATTGAATCACAGGGTCTCTGTCTTGTGGTTTCCTGCACCTGTTTGCCATAATACTGTGCCCCCTCTGTTATTTTCGTCACCCTCTTGCCAAGTCAGTATCGCCCCCAGGCTTGGGTTAAACGCCCCGCTGACGCCTCTATATCCCTCACCCCACCCTTTGCAGCGCCAAGCTGAAGTCCAACAAGGAGGTGTGCATCAGCACGGAGACAAAGTGGCTGCAGCAGTACCTGAAGAATGCCCTGAACAAGTAAGGCGAAACCCTTTCGACAAGTAAGAGAAGCAGTGGGTAACCGTGGGAAACGGGAGATGAAATACGAGCCTGTTTTCAATGCCAGCTCTCACCTTCCCAGAATGCTCAGAGGCGTGTGTGTGTGTGTGTGTTACTGGGACTTGGGCATACAGCCCCTTGTGTGGCATTAAAACAGGTCGCCGTGGTATTTCGCTTCTCCTGTTTCCTAACACTGTCATTGACCTCGTCATGTCCCAGCCCGACCTCGCCCCTCCCAACTCAAACTGAAACCCCAAATCCCTTCACTCCGTCTACCTGCCTCTGTTTCCTTAACACGAACTTCTCCTCCAAACTGAGAAACGCCCGTACGGCGTACACCTCGGCGATCTCACTGGGCCTCCTGAAAGGCCCAGCTCTCAGTCCGTCAGGCCGGTCCTGAGCAGCACAGGCTCTCTGAGGAAGCAGCTTCTCTGCTCCTGTCTTCCTGTCCTCCCTCTTTTGTGGTCTCCTGCTCAAACTTCCAATTATATTCTGTCAGTTTGTTTTTAACCAGCTTCTTAGTACAGAATCCAGCTTAGAGGCAGAAGCTGGCTGCTTACCAGACAGATTTCAGCTGCCAGGGCGACGGTGCTGGTTAGATGGCACAGCTCAGCATTAGCTGTCCTTGTTAACCTCACCCCCTCTCTCTCTCCCTCTCTCTTGTTTTGCAGAGTTAAAAATGCGAAGAAGGAGCAACAAGCCAATTAGCAGGCTGGCAGAAGTAAAGGTGGCCCCACTCTCCCCCCCTCCCCCAGCAGACCGCACAGACTCACTAACGCTTAGTCCCGGTCCTGATCCAGCACTTACCCGCCAGCACTGGGCTGCCGGTGCCAATTCCCCTGAGGCCCATCAGCGCCACGTGGCGAGACACGCGTCTGACCGGGTGCATCTCCAAGGCCCTGAACATGAAGTCCTGTTCCAGAAAAGATGCCAGATGGATGCCACCCCTGCCCTGCCCCCCCTCACTTCCTGTCCTGATGGAGGGTGAAAGGTCACTGAAGCGCTCTGCTCCGCCCACGCCCTGCCCATTCTCCGCCCACGCCCTGCCCATTCTCCGCCCATGCTCTGCCCATGCTCCGCCCACCTCCCCTCCCACACCATGCTCTGAAGCCTGCGGCAGCGAGCCGTGTGCACGCCCAGGAAGGCGGGGCCATAACCATGCAGCCGCCACCCCGTTGGTATCCTGAGCAATGGAAGCCCAGCATCCCTAAGTATTTGGTGTGCAGCACATTAGGGATACTGCTTGTAAATGTGCACGCAGATGAGTATCTGCCTTATATACAATTGTCCTACAGCACACCTCTGCATATCAGCGTATCCAAGGTGTGTGCTGGGAACACATACAGACTTTATGGGCCTACATACCTTTATGTAATAGATAGGCCCAGAGTTTTATTTTTGTATGTCTCATAAACCTTATAAATGAATATCTGTTGTATTGATGCCGGCTTATCTTAACACTGAAGTACCATTCAGTGGAACTGGATTCTTGGCCAGTTGACAAACAGCGCCCCACTGTGGCCACATTAGCGGCAGAGCCTGCAGTCCTCATGCCGCCCAGCCAATAACTCCCACCACGTTAATTGTGAAAGTAAAGACGCCACAACCAGCGAGTGGTGAACATGCCGTCCACACTGACCCCCTGAAGGAATAGCACCTTGCATTTTTGGTTTGTTGGTGAACAGACCCCCAGGACAGGCTCTAGCTATAGGCAAAGTAGGTAGCTGCCTTGGGCCCCTGACTTACCCGCATTGTGGAGGAAGCGAAATGGTCATCAGTTTACTTGGATGGGCTGCCTGCCTAGTAAAGCTTTGCCTATAGGGCCCCTGAAAAGCTTGAGCCTTTGTCCAGAAATCAGTCTGTAATCTTGTGTGTCACCTGAGCTCTTTATCGCTGGCTGGGTTTCCTCCGTAGCGCTCGCTGTGGCTCCATCAGTGAGACGCACCCTTAGTCTGTTATTTGTCCACCCGAGTAACTGGTGGTGCCTAAGAGTGCCTTTTTCCTTTGTGGAGGTCACAGCATCACACCCCATTGCGACAGGCGGGACTCGTGTGGCCTGGGCCGGGAGAGTGAGTCCGTTTGTTAACGAAATGCGTTAAGCCTGACGTTAAATGCGCAGCCCAGTGTCTACGAACGGAGGACATGGTGCCAGTTTCTGAGCCAGCTGATTGTACACTTTTCTGGAAGTAAGCGGACCCTCTTAGTCCTCTCCTCAGTCCCCAGACAATGTGAAGACCCCTCGTGTAAGGAAGACGCCAGTCACATATTCGACGACTCCTTCCGCTCGTTCACTGTACCTCTCTGTCTGTATACCGCCATTCATTGTTGTTCTTTTTTCACTTTTATATTTTTTAATAAAGACAGACAAGTAAAATGTTGTTGGCTCCTCTTCTTGCTGTGTTCGGCCATCATCGCTCCTTAAATGCACATTAAATAGATGTCACAGTAATCCCATAATCGCATTACAGCTCCAGTGCTGGTGCCAGCCTAACACCGCACACAGGTGTCAGGAAGCTTGGCTCCCATCGGATCATCTGGCAAGCTGTGGGGGGGGAGGGCAGGAGGTCAGGCACAGGTGTTCTGTTGTGGCCTGGAATGGGGTAAGGCCATCATCTTCATGGGTGCTCTGTTCTGTTTAGGCCAGGATGTCACATGGCATGGCACAAGTGCCCAAGGCGGTGACCTGAGGATCAGGGTGCCCCCCCACTCCCGAATGCCTGGGTCATCAAAGCTGTCAGTGCCGATTTAACCACAAAAGCCACACAATGAAAACATTAAAAGGGGCGCAACAAAACACGGGCAAACGTGTCCTTGGCATGGCGACACCAGCCGAACCTCTGTGTTGAACCCACGTAGGCTGGCGAGACGCTGGGTCATATTGGCAGTCCCACTATCCCACAGCAGCACACCCCTGCCACGGGGGGCACCAGTGAGAAGCAGCCCAGCTGCGAGCAGGGACTCTGAGACAGATCAGCACGAGGCGGACGGCCAACCGTAGCTCTGAGCTGCCGGGATCATGTGACCAGCAGCACCCTCCAGTCAGTGAAACGTTCCCAGAGTTTTATCAGCAAGCTGTGTAAAATGAAAGCAGTGTGCTGCATGTGCAGCCAGCACCATAAACGCCGGGGCCCTAAGAGAAGCCGTAGCTGGGATCCTGCCTGTCTCACTGCAAGCCGCTCGCGGGGAGAACGCAGCATGGTGCGTTTTGATGGGACCCAGGATTATGGGAAAAGCAGGGAGAGACACACACTCCACTTCTATCAAAGCAGCGATTAGTGTTTTAGAGACTTGGTATTCAAAGTAACATCTTGGAGTCCAAGTGCCCCGCAGCAGCTGTTGGTTCAAGTCCCCAGCACAGTATTATGCACACTAAAGGTGAAAGCACCAAAAGTGGCTTGGGATGCTGGCAGCAATAGGGAAAGATACAAAGTGCATCGTATCTGTCACTCGGCACCCATGGGGGGAAGGGGGATTGTCACTATTAGCAAAGTCTGGAATTCCCCAAAATATCAGCCAGTCAGTTTTGACTGCAACACATTGACCCTACTTTCCAAATTCACACAGTCAGACTGATCCCAGTACAAGCTCAGGCTTGCGTAACGTGTCTGGGTTTGGCAGGGATCAGTGTGTGAGAGGCTGCAGCAAATTCGAGTACGTATCATACACCCAGCACCACTGCCTGCTTTGATTTCAGAAAACAATGGCAGGCAGAAGTATTTCGAATCCCTGCCCGGCAGGGGATGGACTTACTGGGGTTAATAATATCGGCAGCCATCTTGGGCTCTAACAATTGCTGTGGTGTGAAAGTAAGATGGAGAGCAGCTGTGGCATGGACATGATGCATGCTGGGATTGTTTCTGGATGAGCCACACTCAGCATGTGGTTACAATGAGATCTGAGTGTTTGTACCATTTTGCGGTAAAACCGTACACTGCTTAACGTGACCACAGGAGTTAACGCTTGGCCTATAGGTAGCACATAGACACCGCAATCATTTTAAACTCTCAGCCCCCTGTGTGCATAGTGGTAGCCCTCACCGTGCCATTCCTGCCTCCGCACGTGTGTCATAATGCGACCAATCGCATCTGGATGCCACTGTTAGCTGACCAGGTCAAAGGTCACGTTTTAGCCAGGAATCAGTCAGGGTGGCCCTCAGGTAAAAATCAGAGAGAAAACTGGACTATTAATGCTGATTTTATGACTCAATATTTCTCCGGGAGCTGACGTGGGCACCCCCACCTCGCCAGCAGCTCGTGGCTCTGGGTTATTGTAACGGAAAATCGAGTGTTTTCATAAAACCATGCTGAGATCCATCTATGGGGGTACATTATCTGCAGTCTGCCTATAATACATAACGCCAAGGGTAACAACCTATTAAATTTGCATACATCATGGCGGTGTTCAATATTCATGGCCTGATGAACGTTCTCCTGCTGCCCTGCGGCTCGCGATCTGAGGCGTCCTACGACCTCAGAGCTTCCAGCGGCCTGTGCTGGCGGGGCCTCTGCTCTCTGTCTGCGGCCTGTGCTGGCGGAGCCTCTGCTCTCTGTCTGCAGCCTTTGCAGTCTGTCTGCGGTCTGTGCTGGAGGAGCCTCTGCTGTCTGTCTGCGGTCTGTGCTGGCGGAGCCTCTGCTCTCTGTCTGCGGCCTGTGCTGGCAGAGCCTCTCCTCTCTGTCTGCGGTCTGTGCTGGCGGAGCCTCTGCTCTCTGTCTGCGGCCTGTGCTGGCGGAGCCTCTGCTCTCTGTCTGCGGCGTGCCCGTGTTGCACTGCAGCCATACGTATTCAGCCTGTCCCCGGGGGACTGTCACCGGAACACCCCCTATCTGATGACCCCAGGGCAACCCTGGGCTCGTGGTGACAGGGAGTCAGGATGGGGGCATGTTCAACACCACTGATTACATCCACTGACTTAATGGCATTTAGTCCCAAATTGTGTTAAGAAATGGGACAGAACTCAGAACATAAATCACTGCTAAGGACCAAAGGGACCAAGAGACATAATCCAGGGCTGCAGACAGTCCCAGCAGGACTGGACAGAGGGAAAGTGATACAGAGAGAGACCCAGCTGGGGTGGATGCATTGAGCATCTATGCGGAGGTGAAAACTGTGAAACCCCCCCATAGTAGCTCTCACTGTCCGGTCCAGCATCAAAGCTCAGCACTAAGATACTTTTACTGATTGATCGGTGGAAATTATGATCTATATATGATAAATCTATGAGTCAAAATCGGCATCTGAAAAGCAGGCTAGGAGGGTGAACTGAAAGCCAAACCAAAAATCTATCTGCTATTTTACCTTGTGTGCAGCCTAAGTGAGCTTCAATGACAAAGGTGGTAATTGACTGTTAGTCACTGTAAGACACTGCTAATGAGTTACTTGTCTGTTATCGCTGACTACCAATAATACTGACAAATTGCACAAGCCTAATACCACACACACACACACACACACACACACACACACACACACACACACACACGCTCTTTCTCCTTATTAATGGCACCCCCACCTTGCTTGTGTGCCTCATGACGAGGACAGAAAGGCAGAGCTGCAGTATGACAAACTGAGCTTCCCAGAAGACCAGGGAGGCCACGTCACTGAACTCTGAGGCACCACACAGCTGGATGTGAAGTAGGAATCAGCGGGCACACAGAGCGAGTCTGAGAGGTATTAGCTATGCTTGTTAAACGAACAAGCGCCGGATGTTTAAGGCCAGAGATGGGGGCGGCTGTCAGAGACGCACCGTGAACCGGGAAATAAATAATGTGCTAAATGGAAAAGCGCTTGGCAAAGGTTGACGGAAAAACTCATGTTTGGGAAGTAAATGTTTGTAAACTCCATTGATATTTATTCGACCATAAACAGTCATAGTGCCAAAAAGTGCTTGGTTGGAAAAAAAATCTGCAAAATTTTAAAAAAGGCGACCGTTATCCCTTTTTGATTCCGTTTGGACATAATTTAAAATGTACTAATTTCAGTAATTGAAAACAATCCATCTACCTTTGGTCTGTCTGCCAGTGGCGAGACTCCCTGAGTCTCCCAGCATGCATTTCTCTGTAGTAACTGTCACATGTTTGGCAGAGTAACTTGTGTTGTGTGCCTTGTGCCCTGTGTTGCATGTACCGGCTCCAGGCCCCACCGTAACCCGAACGAGAACACCCGGCTGGAAGATGGATGGCTATTCGCTATCAGGGGTGCCGTAAGGGGGGGGGGCTGGAGTTAAGACGATTCCAAGGGTCCCTCACTCAGGGGTCCGAAAAAAATTGGAAAATAACTGGATTGGCCTGGACTGGGGGGCCCAGTCTGACATGCTTCCAAAATCACTAGCAATGTCCCTGTGTGGTATAACATATAAGTTATATTCTAACTGATATTTTCAAATTTCCAGTTACAGAGGAACATTTGGTAACACTTCACTTAAAGCACTCATGTATAATGCATTATAGATACCTTCATATTATAATCAGTATAAGGATTAAGTACTGTATGCTTTGTACTGCATTACAAAGGCATTCATAGGGCATTATGGATGAAAGATTCACAGAGCATTCATAATACACACCAAACATGGCTATAATGTGTTATGCCTTTTTATTAATAGTTATAATCATGTTTATAATAAATCATGAATTTGTCACAATGCATTATAAAGGTATCTATAATCCGGGGGAGCCCAATCTTTTTCAACTCAAGATCTACTTTTCAAGTGGCCAGTGTGCCGAAATCTACCAGTTCAAATAGGGAGCCATAGCTATTATACTATTATTCTATTATTACTCAAGCTATCGCCTTTCTACCTAGTTAATAGGCAGACAGCAAATCCAGACAAATTCAAGTAATTCTTCAAATTAAAGAAGTTTAAATAAATGAATTTCTCCACCTTACTGGGACCGCTGGCACTGGGAAGCTATCGTTGCAGCCTTATTTTTGGCGTTTGGCCAGGTGTAAACAGTGCTGTGCTGATAACTGACTTTTCAGTTCTCGCATATTCTGCCTGCAAATGGCTGTTTTAGCAGGAATCTGTTTCACTACTTTTGTGTACCATTTTGAAATGTTGTTCCAAATTTCCCTTCTTCGATAAAGCCACGAATTTCAGTAAACAAAAAAAGAATCCTTTTCCCTCTCTGAATGAAAATGATACGTTTTTGATCTTTTGGCTTCTGACATGCCTGCGTGCTAAATGTTTACAGTACATGATTAGTTGTGTCATGAAAAACGGTCGCATGCGCACAAGTGCACGGACGCTTGCGACGAACTTCGTGATCAATTGAGAATTACTTCACAATCGACTGTATGAACACCCCTGCTATAATGCATTATACATGACAGCTTTGAATAATGTGTCAGCAAACATTCCAACTGGGATAGTAATTTCACAATGAAATACGGAAAAAGCCGTATCCTCTGGGAATTCTGCAGATGATGAGACACACATCCTGAAATGTGGAGGGGTTGCCAGCCAGAAGGACGTCCTGCTTGTGGACAATGGGAGAGGCTTGGCCTGGCCCTCAGCTTGCTGCCGACCTTGGCATTGCCTGCCACTGTATTACCTTTAAATCTTTCACCAAATGCTGCCCAGGGCTCATCACAATCAGTGCCCAGAAATGCCAAGACATCTGAGAGTTTCTGCAGCTGTGGATATCGAGCAGTTACAAGACAGGAAAGGTGACTAATAGTACAGTGAATCTTCTCCAACTATACCAGTGTTACTTAGCCCAGACGATGCACAGTTCTGCTCCTTTACCAGGTTCTCGTGTCCTTGATTGTTTAGTTTATGTGTGCTGGGTTGAGAACCACTGTGCTGAAGACATTAAGATCACCTGATTAAGATCGACTTACAAATGGTTGAGGGTTTCAGAGAACCAAGGTGAGAACTGGTACGACGACACAGGGACAACATGAAGTCCCCTGTAGAACGCTGAGAATTTCAGGTACAGCCCCGTAGACCTCAGAAAGATATGACATCAGCAACTCTGGCTGAATCTGCATCCTGGCAGCAAGGTTCAGTATGATCTGCTCCTCCATCCATTCAGCCTGTCTCCCAGCATGTTGGCCGAAACCCTTCCATTCCAGACACTCTCTGCCACGTCCCAGCCAAGGTCCCGATTTACCCCACTTCTTGTGGTTGTCACTCGTAAAGTTATAACAGTTTGGCATGACTGATACCGATGTTAAGCTTCAGAGGACAACATGCCGACACATTCAGAGTTAGAAGCCAAGTACTGATACTGCTCAGAATGAATTATAAACATTAGTGTCTGGTTCAGCAGTCATCATCTTGGAAAATCCAGCATCTCTTGCAACCGTAACTCTGTTTCATCACATTCCAGCTCCATATTCAACATGATGATGAGAACTGGGTCTCAGGACCAAGAGGGGGGATTCTGGATATCCCTTCCCCTGGTCCCCCACTCAGCCACTAACTTTTACACATTCTTCCCGTCTCTGCATTCTGCCAAAAGCCGCCTTGACTTAACGCCCCCCCCCCGTAAATCTTCTGCTCTTGGTCCCCCGCTGAAGGCTTTAGATCAGCCTTGACATGGCAGCTCCTTGCCGCAGAGCAGACCTCCTGCTGAACTGTATCTCCTGCCTCAAAGTGTGCCCTTTATCTGGCCGCCCTTACCACTGACCTCACATCTTTCCTTGAACATCTGCGCAACAAAACATCTCTGAAGCATGAGAAGTTCCCTTGCAGAACCTTTCTGGAAAAAAAAAAATAGGCATGTGTCGAGATCTTTGCAGCAGGACAGGCAAAAACCCAGGGGGGATGGGTCACACCATCAAGGAGCACATGGGATTCCTGCGGTGGGTACGATGTGCACGATTAGCACAGGCAAAAGGTGATTGCATGGGTCCTGTAATTGTGTTCGGCATCAAGGCTCTTGTGATCCAGGTTGCGTCGTGGCCACATAACCACCTTCCGGGGGCCGTGACAAAACGACGGTCGGCTTCGCTCGTCAGAAGTAAAGTGGAGGTAGCTCTCTGACCCGTGCTTTGCATAATGACGGGTATACCGGCTAGCTATGTGGCCGGCAAGGGGATGCCAGTCCCATCTGGCATGGAGCACTTCACACTCTCTGCAAATTTATGTAATCTGAGACCATCTCATGTTGTCCAGGGACTAGAGTAATGTCCTCTTAAGGACCCCTGAGATCCAATTTAGGTGCAGTAGGACTGCCTGAGTAAAGGTTACTGTCTCTGCCATTCCTGCGGGCCAGGAAGTAATTACGGCGTTTGAGAAGGTGTGCTTTTAAAACTCATACTTCCTGAGTCACCATATCCGCGTGTGCACTGCAATATAAGGAAATGTCATGTAAAACTTGTTCATCTCTAATCAACGTTTTTGTCCAAATAAGCAGACAGGCACACAGCGTATCCTAAATTTTCAGGTTCTGATCTTTCTTAGACAACATCTCAGTGACCTGTGCAGTTTTGTCTGTCTTTTCGGCTCGTCTGAAGGTTGCTTTGGGTTCTTAGACTAAGGCCTGGTTCATACGTACCATGGGGGTGGCTGTGCTACAACGCAGGCATCATAGTGCTGGACCAACCACACTCCTAGATGTTCATACTTCTTGCACTAATGCACCAGGCCAGGGATGCCGCTGTAGAGCGTAGCTGTGCATTTATGAAGAGTGACATGGATGTTATATTAAAGATAATTCTTTTACTAAAACTAACTTCACACTGTTATTATGTACTTATAGTACTTATAGTACATAGACAGGTATATGGTATTGAAGTTACAAACATATTTTATTTTAGTTTGCAGCCATCTGGAAGTCTTTATAATCCCGTAGCGTGGAACCTAATACTTGCTGGTATTTCCTGACTTTCTCAGCCAACCCTTCTTTGAATCCACTAGCCGTATTTGTTTTCAGTCTGAACAGATAGGTTGGAGAAGGTGTTTATGTGCAATCTTTGTTCGATTTCCTTTCTGACTTTCTGCTACTTTTCACCTAGCCGATGGATGATGGAGGCGCATTAACATTACGAAAGAACTGTACATGCTGTTTAAATTTTCGAGTGGTACGTATCCTTATGCATGGTCCCCCAACACGGTTCCCCAAGTGGGGTCCCTCTACCACCAGCCACCTGGTTGTATAGCACCCAGTGCAGAACCATGTCTGACACTGGTAGTCCATAAGCCAAATTGCTTAGATACTATTGTCATTCAGTATAAAATTTCAGTAACTAAGGAGTAAATATCATCAGTGCTTGATAAGACCTGACAATGCGGATGATTGGTAATGTTGCACACACATGTCACAGAGACACGCAGGAAAAAACATTACACGCCCAGAGACAGGGCTCACGCGTGTGCACATTAGCAGATGTGGCTGACAGGTCTGCATGTGCACACAGCCAAGAATGCCCTAATATTAAATGCACATATGTAGAGCATGACGCATGTTCTGTAAACGGCAGGCCTACTTTAGTGCTAATTACTAGAAGAATAATTTGAGAAACCGCAAATTAACTTACTGCCCGATATATGTGAATATCAATCACTCATAAACATTTTGTAGGTTGTTTACGACCAGTTAACCCTTAATGGGTTCGTGGGCTGCTCAGCCTTTTAGGTGAAACTAAATCAGATTCTGGACTGTATGCAGTAGTTCTGCTTCTCAAAGGAACAGTAGCTGAACCTTACTATTTTTCAAAATAACGTCAGGTTGAACCCACATGACATTAGCCTGCATTTCAATATAAATGAATAAATTGATGTCTGTTTTTACAAACCTACAAGCAAAAAGAGATCTCTGTTTTTAAAGTATATAACTTATGATCATATTTATGTTGCTGCTTTACCACGATTTATGCAATTTTGTACTTAAATAATTTTTCAAGTACTGTCAGGCAGTAGGTGAAATGCGGACAGGAAAAAAAGGGTAATATGTAAATACAGCCAAACAAACAAGTGAACAAATAACTACATATAACATTGTTGCCTCACACCTCTGGGACCAGGGTTCAACTCTCCGCCTGGGTTCCATGTGTGTGGAGTTTGCATGTTCTCCCCGTGTCGTCGTGTGGTCTCTTCTGGGTACTCCGGTTTCCCCCCACAATCCAAAGACATGCTGAGGCTAATTGGGGTTACTAAAATTGCCCGTAGGTGCGCATGTGTAACTGAATGGTGTATGAGTCTGCCCTGTGATGGGCTGGCCCCCCATCCTGGGTTGTTCCCTGCCTCGTGCCCATAGCTTCCAGGATAGGCTCCGGACACCCCACGACCCAGTAGGATAAGCGGTTCGGAAGGTGGATGGATGGATGGAAATAAATATAGTTTGGTGTAAGAATGTTTTTTTTCTGTAGAAATGTCTTACCTGTTTTAGAATGTGGCTTGTAGGTAAGGGCTCTTCTGCCCATGATCAGAAGGTTATTGGTTCAAATTCTGTTGTTGATAGAGTGATTTTACCATTAGGTCCTTGAGCAAGATCTATCTATTCATTTTCTGTAACCTCTTGTATTATTCAGGGTTATGGAGGGGTCTGGAGTCTATGGGCACAAGGCAGGGAGCAACCCAGGATGGGGCACAACCCATCACAGGGCACAGTCACACAGCATTCACTCACACATGCATGCCTATGGGCAATTTGGTAACTCCAGTTAACCTTTTTGGACCATGGCGGGATGCTGGAGTACCTGGAGGAAACCCAACGACGAAACAGGGAAAACAGGCAAACTCCCCACACATGAAGATGAAGGCAGAGACTTGAAACCTGGTTGCAGCGGTCAGAGTCAACAGTGCTAACTAGTGCATCTCCCTGACACCCAGAACAAAAGGAATCATTTATAATTACATAATCCACTCTTTGCATTTGTTACTGTGGAGGGGGAATGACCTGGAATTCATAACAGTGTCATTGCATTCATTAGAATGAACTCTTCTGTGTGCATTTTGTTTCTTCTACTGATTTTTTTGTCTGCTAGCTACCATTTTAAATAAGAGTACCAGAAGAGCACCAGAATGCGGGGAGAGCAGACGGGCAACCAAAGGGGTATCTAAACCCCTGAATTCGGAAGACTGGGAGCCCTTTGGACTCTCATATGCTTTCACAATTAGTACATCCCCGAACCTCAATATTTTTTCTACTGTATGTTATGAAACTGCTTTGAGTGTGTGAAAGCAACAAGCAACTGAAAAATACAACAAAAGATTTTTAATGTCACATATAATGTAATTTTTGTTAAGATTAATTTTTATAAAATTGGTATCAAAAACAGTATCATTCAGGAATCGGTATTGGAGTTACGGGACTGAAAATCGTTGAAAGATATGCAGCCCTAAACACCGGTGTTGTTCTTCCACTGAGGGACAAGCATGCCAATGCAAACTTCAACGAGACTGATATGTCCAGCAGAAACACTAGGATTGAAAACAGCACAAAGAGAAGAGAGGTGAACATTGTGAACATTCACTATGCCTAGGGAACTTATCTCTGACTTTACATCTGAAGCTTGTAGCATAGCATGACTTCTGTCCCTCAAATATGTGTCACGGGACAATAAACATGGCTGGTCTTTGATATTAAGTTGACAAAAATTATAATATCCACACCATAGTGACTAGATGCCATGAACCAATAAACTGATATGCACCCCCAGCACAAGATGATATGAAAGACTATGCTGACAGGACAAGCTATAGGAGCACATGCAGATACGGGACCTTGGAGAGTGATTCCCAGTGCCCTGCTTAGTGATGCCTGCTTAGTGGGACAAGGATCCCCAAGCGGGCAAGGTTCCTAATAATAATTAGGTCTAATTAGGGTCATCAGCTCTGTGATTTGACTGAATACGGTCATTGAGGTTCACTTGCTCCACTTCCAGCAATGACTGGGCACTTGATGGGAGAAACAACAGACATTCTGCAGCCTCAAAACGAGACAAAGATTTCACAATGAAATAGAGGAGGTGCAGAAACACCATCCGGCTTACAGATGCACCAACAGGCTTGAGACTGACCCATCTACCGGGCCTTGAGTCCTTTCAGGGTCCCGCAATTCAAAGACCGGCTGCATGTTCTCCTTTATAGTCACCCTTAGCAGGCAGACATGCTAAACCGTTTAGCAAGTGTCGCTCTCGTGCAATGGTACTAGATCACTAGTTCCAAGGAGCCGCAGGGGATACTTAGTGGGAACCAGAGCCTCAGGGTGCAAGTGAAGGAAAATTATTTGAAGAGGACCCATAAATATTCCATTAAAAATAATGATGCAGGACCAAGGGGTGCTAACAGCCATGTCACACGCGGCACAGCAAGTTGAGCTGACTTCCCCGCTCGGCGAGGGCCTGTCTCACCCTCCGGCACCAGCTGCAGGAAACACTGTATATTTGTCTTCCTCTAGAAGCATCTAAGGCTGTTATTAATCAATACACATCTACTTCCAAAAGCTGTGTGATTAATCTCCGCAGGGAGCAGAGAGGTCACCTGGGGCCTGGGATCCTTTATGAAGACACTGCCACCTCGGCATATGAGCGCTGTACCCTTTAAGGTCAAGAAACGAAGAGTAAACTCAGTCCATTGTAATGGAGAAAGAACCCCAGAAAGCCAACAGCAAGAACATGAGGTTAAGGACGGTCTCAAATATCTCACTTTAATCTATTACTGCAGCTGAAGTTTCAGAGCAGGAGAAGGTAGAGACTCATCAGTCCCAGATGTGCTGATATGTTTATGCAGCACGTCTCTCTTGACTTAACCTGTGTGGAACACAGTGAAACAAGCGCGGGACTTTCCTCTAAGCCAGTGCTGCCCTGCTCAAGACAGAACTTGTCTTCTTTGAGCTGGTAGCAATCAGACTCTGGATTTCAACCCCCTCAACAACACCTCTGGGGCATGTAGCCGGATGAGGGCCTGCTGACCCCTCCCCAGCAGCACTCCCGCGCCATCGTATCCACAGAATACCCCAGCTCTGGGCATGAGGGCCCCAGACCTATCGTGTTTTTCTTATTGCCATGACACATAGATCAAAGTCATCAATAACCACAGTTGTGTGAGGATTAGTGCCGTTTTAATGGCTGGACAAATTGGGCCCCAGCAAACTTCTTGCAGACGGGAAAGCAAGGAATACGAGGACCATGAGAACCCTTCCATCTTAAGACACACCTTAAGACCCATCTGTTCCATGAATTCCTCTACTAACCTGATGCCTCTTCATGTTTTTCAAATGCTCTTATGTTACACTACCTAGCCCTTGAGTAGTCTTATTAGGTTCTTACTTTGCCAATAGTTATTGTTTTGTAGCAGTTGTGTAGCTTCTGCTCCAACTCTGCTCACACTTGTACCTGGGCATTAATTGGAAACTCAGTCTAGCTTCAGACTAGCTGTCAGACTAGCTGTCCCTAGTTGACTCCATGACAGCACGAGTGTTTGCAATATGCTGTTTGTCTCACTTGTACGTCACCCTGGACAAAAGTGTCTGTGAAACATGTAAATGTAACTGAAACCAGGATGATTGGGAAGGAACTAGTATGGGATCGACCTCCAGGAGCTACTGAGATTAAGACACCATATGATGCTGATTAGCATCACGTGTTCAACCCAGGTAGCACAGGAAAGTGAGTCCTAGTGCAGAAGCAGAGGAGGAGCGTTGGGTTCGAGAAACTCAAGAGGTCTATCACACCTCTTGCTGTTATAGCGCACATCTGTGTGGAAGGCGGGAAAGAAGCCCCAATACCTCCTCAGCTACACTGAGGGACCACACTGCATCATCTGGAACTCAGTCTGCTTCCATTTTCCTGAGGAGGTTTGATGTGTTTCATTTGGGAACCTTTCAAGCTCCTGCCAAACCCTTCACTCTTCGGCACATTTTATTTGTCCTCACAAATAAAATGTGTTTCTGGCTGACGTTCACATCCTGTGAAGCGCTCTATTATTAAGCACACATAACTAAACAGAGGGATATTTAAATGATGCCAGTAAAACTCAGGCATGTTAGGACTGAAGTCACTGGAGTGGACATCAGTGCTGGTACCATAAATTTAACAAGGGAGAAATGCATTTTAACAAGTCTTAAGTCTTACGTAGAAATAAAATTTACCAGACCGTTTCAGTTTGGACAGATAACAGTTTTCCCGATAGGTTTTATATAGACTTAAAAGCTAAACCGCTGTATTAAAGTTTTAAAGTTCAATAGGTTTTTCTCAAGGTGTTGAAAACTCTCACTTGTTTTTTCCCACTTATTTTTGAGTTTGGGGGGGGTGGAGGTGGGAATGATATATTACATTGAACTGTGTGTCAGTGAAATGCCCACAGTGACAACTAGCGCTTGTGTTAGTGAAAAACATGCACAGCGTTACTATCATTTAATTACTCTCATCAGCCACTGAGTGCATAAAAATAATTACAGTGCATCTAAAGATCAGACAACAGTAAATAATATCAAAACCTGTTTCGTTTCAGTTAAAACACTGAAATCAGTGGCTTGAATGCCTTCAAGTACTCCTGTTTATAGAAGCTGAGTTATTTCCTGTGCACATGATCAAATCAAAAAACAAAATACTGCACCGGCCAATGAATACACAACACAGTTGTTTTACTGCCCTGACCTCACTGCCTTTGACACGACGAGTGTTGCCACACAAGAGGTCGCCCTGCTGGACACGGAATGTGAGACCACTAAAACAAAACAGTGTCTGTGGGCTTCATGATCCATGTGTCTTCTGGTAGCAAAGAAAGGCTAACAATGCTGACTGGACTAACAAGGGTGCTATAGTTCAAGCAGGCTGGACCAGGCTAACAAGAGCATTATGGATAAAGTACGCTTTAGCATTGTTTATGGCACCCTGCTAACAATGCAGTGTTGTCCAGTGTTCCTAATGTTCCAAAAACATTATCACACTGCTACAACTAAGTTACTTACAAAAGTAATCCATTACAAAAAGAGGTGGAAAGTTCAGGTCCAGACAGTACAAATCCAGACCAAGGTTATCTTTCAACCAACCAGTTGAGTATAAAGAGTCACAGGCACAACTGATTAACATTAAGAATTAGCAATTAATCCTATTTATAAAAAGAGTTATGAGAGCTACTCATTGGCTCCCTGTAAGCTACCAGTAGATAGCTGGCGACATGTTGGCAGCCACTGACCCACAGACGCAACGGCGCTCATGGGATTTTAGAACAATACTGGGAATACCAGTGGAAATAAACTGCTCATATCTGTCCTGTTCCCCTATAAATGCCGAAAGGACGATAACCTTCAATGAATCAGATCTCTTGCTGAACTGCTTCTGATTAGAAAGTGCCATATTATATCAGATAAACAAACAACGCGATGATGACGGCGGCCTTTTCTGTGACACGGGGACTATTTGGCAGAGGAGCATAGCAGGGCTGCCAACCCCAGGGCCAGGAAAGGACGCAGAGCCCTTCACGCCAAGGTCCTGCTCTGGGCTGACACCGGAGGTAGACAGGCCACCAGAATCCTGTTTTCCTCACAGTGCAGACCACGCTCCACAGCACAAGAAACACTAGGTCAAGTCCCTTCGGATTTCCTCCCACGGCATGTGACACTTTGCAAGACATGGCAGTGGGGGACCTACAGAAAATGAGAGAGAACATTACCCATCAGGCACTGTACAGGCGCCACTATGTCAAGCGCCGTCAGCAGTTCAGCTGGGATTTCAAAAGGTCGTTGCTGGGTTAAGAATGAAGAACCTTCTCCCAGTCTGTACAAGATTCTTCTGTACATCCACTCCCAAAGGACTCAAACAAAACACATAGCAGTCCCATAGAGTCTAACATTTGCCACTATAAATAATGAATGGCTTGTCTGGTTCACTGTAATCTCCATATGGATGACAAAAATCCACTGAGGGCTTTGACATCTCAGGGAAGCTCCTGTTGACCTCAATGAAGGCTGGCAAGAAGGTTAGTAAGTTTGCTTTCAGAGAATAAACAGGTCTCCGCAGAAACAGCTCCTTCAAGAGCTAGACACAATAACTTAGCCGCCATGAACGAATCGGTTCGAAACCTCTAATCAGCAGCTCTATCTAAACTATTCCATTAGCTTGCGTTTCTCCGGCCTTTGAACGGTGACCCGCGGCTGGGTGTATCTCGCAGAGGTATAAAAGCACACTCGGGTTGTTATGTGGACAAATCAAAGCCATCCCTGATGGCATGTAAACAAAGAGCGAAGTGCATGAAAGCTGATCACTCTGCTTAGGGCTGAAGTGCAGAGCCCAGAAACATCACACAGGGACAGAGAGTCCAGATACAGTGAGAAAGATTCCCTTGGGAGAGTCTGGAAAAGAAACAAATCCTCTAAAATGATCCCATGCAAATCCTAGAAAATGTCTAAGTGAAGCCAAAGCTTGATTAGACGATGTTTACCCTGATACGCCTCCAGCTACTCACAGAGAACAATACAGATTGTAAAAATCAACCGTGTGGAGGCGGCGGCGCAGGAGGATGGAGGGAGAGGGGGGGATCTCTTACGGTAACAGGCATTTGGGAGTTACCTCCCAGGCCCGAAGGGGAGCAGGACTTCCAGCTAGCTTCACAGGACACGGGCAGGAAGGATGAATCCATGGGTAGATAAGGAACTCACCGCTCGCAAACGCTCGCTGGCACCAGGATCGATGCTCATGGTCAGCACCGAAAACAGAAACTGAGTGAAGCCGCGCCAAGAGCATATCCTCCTTTACAAGTGAAAAAATAACAAGGAAAACAATGTTTGCTTGCATTACCAGTACAATTAATTACAACCTGTGTGTCAACAAAAAATTTCTCCACCCGCAAATTTCCAATGTTTATTTAGGGTCGGCAGAAAGTAATTCCGGAAAACACGACAGTGCGTTGAACTTCAGTTTCTCTAAAATGGATCTACTTATCTGGCCTGGTTTTCACCTTCTGTTCATAATCCTGTTTAGTGTTTTGCTCAAACCCCCCAGGGAATGCATTTTAAACTCTTTGGAAATGCCATATATGCTATAAAACTAAAATACAGAAGACGAATACGAGGAATGTGTTCCCTGTGAGCACTGGCCTCCCATCCAGGGTCCCCTTGCTTTCTTGCTCTGTGTTTCCCTGGGATCCGCTACTCTTTACTCGACAAATGGCCACACCAAACAAAGAGTGGAGAGTGAGAACTTGTGGCACGTTTACAGGGGCCCCCTTGACGATTGTTGCGTTTAAGGCAGAGCTTGAGTTTCCTGGGCAAACCGCAGATCCATAGATGTGGTGTGAGCCGACTTAATGGGCCTGATAAGCCAAGGAGCAGCAGTGACGCTGGCCTGGCCTGCTGGGTTCAGAGGCAGCGCCTGGGCCCAGAGAGACCCTGGCTCTGTTACCCACTCGCCCCCAAACCCATCAACCCATCGCCTTCCTCCCTTTGTTGTCCAGATCCACAAAAGCCGTCTGTTTCCTGACAGCTATGCGGAATATGTTTCTGCTTATAAAATGGTGGTGGTGGTGGTGGGGGGGGGGGTTCTTTTTACAGCTTCCATTTATAGCTGCTCCCCCCAGACCCCAACCCCTAGTGCTCCAATGAAAAGCTGCCCTCCAGATCCGTTCCAATTATGGCTTCATTGCGGTATGGTTTCTGGCCTGCCGGGGGCCGGTACCCTGGCCTCCTGAGACCTGGCAGCAGCAGGGACACCAAGAACCAGCAGGAAGTTGCTTGAGGTTTGACTGTCTGCTGATTTCCTTTGCCTGTATATTTTTTCAAGGGTACGATGTTGACGACCAAACTTAACCTCATGCTGTTTGTATGTAGGCATTGAAGTGCCTTCACACAAAGTGTTTAAAGAGTCTGTGTGTGTGTGTGTGGGGGGGGGCAGCCTAAAACCAAGACATACCTAATTAGAATCCAATCCCCCCAGCAGCTACAGAGTGCATGAGGAAGCCCATTCACTCCAACTGTTTCAAATACACAGTTAAGAGCTTGTCTGTCTAGCATCTAGTATTGCATCTGTTTAGACTAAAATGTTTTCCTTCAGGAAGGAATGTGCAGAAAAAATGCCACAAACACACAGAAATTCCGGCTATATATGGTGATGAAATTAAGTGAAATCTGTCAAACTGGACTCCGAGGAGAGCACACCTCCGGGCCACACACAGATGATTCATTTTTATTTGTCAAGCAGTTTTATTAAAGAAAAGAAATTAAAATTCCTAAACAGGCATCGAAAAGGAACTAAATATTATCAGGAGGGTTCACAGGGGCCAGGGTAACGCATTTTATCCATGGAAACACGATTGATCACTGCAGCACGTGGCAGGGCTTGATCTACGGGGAACAATACATTTAAAAAGCATAGGTACGCATTTATTTCAATGTTTACAGGAAACGGCTGACAAAATGACCATAATCAGCAACAATTTAACTTTAAGGAGTGTGAAGTCTGCAGCTCATTTTCCCACACATAGCAGAGTGCTAACATTAGTCATAATTTATCTTGATCTGTAGGCTCCAGGACAGGAAATTAAAAGTTATGCAACAGCTGCTCTCTCCTTTATAGTCAGCATGGAGACGGGGCTGCAGAACAATGGCTGACAATGAGCCACCAGCCACCAGAGCTGGAATAATAAGCAGATCCCACCAGGGAGGACAGAATCTCTCATCGCTCTTCTCAGCGGAGAGGCTCTCCAACACCTGCCTCACAACACACACACACACGCACACAAACACACACACATGCACACAAACACACACACACAAATACACGCGCACACACACACGCACACACATGCAGACACGCACAGATTTCATATCATTGTGGGGACTCTCCATTTATTTCTATGGGAAAAATTCTAATGCTGACATGACAACCTTAAGCCCTTATTACATTGTGGGGAACATTTAATCCCTTTATTTGGGGAAGGTCAAGTGTTAGAAGCTGGATAGTTGATGGTGTAAATGGCCAATGAGATCCCATGTCCATCGACTCTCCCCCACTGAGCCTTGAGTAAGCACAGGGCAGGTGTCGACGAGAGCCACCTCAAAGTTTAGCTTTTCTAGTGATGCCTATGATGCCCTGTCGAAACTCAATCTGGGCACCTCCCACCTTCCAAGCTGCCACCAGAAATGAAGCGGCAAAGCTTCACTGGAAAGAGTGTGGCCGAGGTGACAGGGTGGCAGAAATGGACGAAAAGGGAGTTTCGCTTTGCCACCCATTTCTGGAAAAATATATCTGAGGCCCCAGAATATCTAACCTGCAAGTAAAGTTACGAGCTTCATTTCGTTTTATTATTTAACCGTAAAGAATCTGGAGATCCCAAGCACTGTTCACAACTGGTGCACAAATCCAGCATAAATCCTTCCACCATGGGAACGACCAGAGAACAATAGAGTTTTCCCACTAAGTGTCCCTCGTGCTGAAACATGCGTGCCAAACACGACACAGACGAGACAGCGGAGGATCTTCAAAGTCGTTCACGAGTTACAATAGCTGCAGATGAATGATATGCGGTAGCAAAACACTGCAGCTCTGCACATCAGCTTATAATCGTGATGCACAGAGGTCAAACCAAACCTTAACTGTGGAAAAGTGCAGCCATATTTCACTGGTGGATATGTTACCAGTAATTATTAACATGTAGATAATACTAGTTTACAGTACCGGTCAAAAGTTTGGACACACCCACTGAAACATGTTCGCTGTTCAACGAGATATTGACCTCGAGGAGACCTCAAGTTACGTAGCAAGTATTATCCTGTGAACAAAGAAAGAGATGGAGTGTCGTGACAGATGACCTGCCCCCCCCACAACCCCCCAACGTAAACCGTAAAGAGCTGGCTTTAGAGGAGCAGGATTGAATAGTAAGAGCAAGGTAGCCAGCTTGTGTCCAGAACTTCTGGAATCTCCTCCAGGACTGTTGGAGAAGCATTCCAGGTGGCCACATCTGGAAGCTGGCTGAGAAGAATGCCAAGAGTCCGCAACGCTGTCATCGAAGCAAAAGGGGGCTCTTTTGAAAAGTCTGAAATTTGAAAAAATTTTGAGATGCTGAAAACTTCTTAGTAGTCACAATGTTTGATATGTATTACGTATTATGTATGTAAGTCTTTTAATATAAGGTGACTCATATAGCTAAAACAGAGACTGACACATTAAAAGCAGGTGTGTACAGACTTTTTACCGATACTGCATGTGTAAAGCGTTGATCAGCACCATCAGGTACGGCCCATTAGCTTAGCGTCACACCACAATTCTACTGCGTGTGGTCACTAAGTTAGAGCCTTATGTTAATGGGGGGGTGGAGAGAGGAGAACACCCAGAAGGGACAATGTCCAGACCCTGTAGATCAATTATCTCTGACCTTCTCCAGGTCTACAATCTAACACCATGTGTCCCAGACAGCGACCATTGCCTAGCTTTAGAGGTTCAATAAGCTAGCAGCTGATACTATTATGTCACACAATAACAGGCACAGCAGGCAGCAAAGCAACACACTTACTGATCATTAACAGATGCAAGAAGCAGGGCACAAATCAGGACTGGCACAGTGTGACAGGCATGAGGGGCATTAGGCTGGGGCATCCAGTGTTTTCAGTATGTCGGCACCCTGGGTGATCCTGCTGTGAGCATCAACACCAAGCTTGCAGCTAGAACATACAATTCTAAACAAGTTTAAGATACAGTACAGGTTGCGGGTGGATGAGTCCTGAGTCGGCTTGCATCCCCCAAGGCACCCAGCACCTGCTTTTTGTACTGCCCAGCCTTGCTGGGCCACAGGCAGGGACAGAC
>JABFDZ020000066.1:12643220-12654587 GCA_019775955.2 Pollimyrus isidori | reverse complement strand
CACCTCGGCCCCCTGGTGATTTTGGTCTAGAACCGCCACTGTCTGGGTATGATCATGTAGTGGTGATTGTTGGTATATTTAAATACGGAATGTTTTCTGTTTACCATAAACGGCTGGGAAATATTTGCGTGCTTTGCAATCGTCAATGACTTATTTGAATATTCAAAGTCATTAATACTACTGGCAGTAACTTCGCTGTCAGTTCGTTTACGTGCGCATGTGGGAAATCTATAGATGCCTCGCGTTAAAGTTGGACCGCATTAAATTTTATTTCACGATTGTTTCTTAAAGGTTTGTGTTCTTGAAAAATTCTGATATTAACTGGAAAGACTCAAGAAGAGATTTCCGAAGAATGACATATGTAGGCTACATTTGCTAAAAAACATGACAAAAGACAAATACCTGTGTATTATACCTGCTTTTAAACGTGGATTTATTAATTGCATTGTCTTTCGTTTTCATTCATCATTATGGTCATTTACTGTAAATCTGTTACAATGTTTTTTAAGTTGAACCGATAGGTCTAGTAATAATTCGTTTTTGTTCAAATAAGAGACATTGAAAATGTCGTTTATGAATGAATAGTTTTTTCTGATCGACAGTAGCCTATATTTCTGGGGTTTATCTCGATAAGATTGGCATCCGCTAACATAATACACTATAAATGTAGTATTTAAAAGTAATTTTAATGTTGACTTGTCCATATGCCCTTTTCCCTTTAAAAGATAGGTCCATGTAAATCCATGTTCGAAATGATTCAATAGGAAAATACATTTAGATATGTTAAGAAAGAGCTAAACATTTTAACTCGTTAATTGGATTTCCGGAAATAAAATGATGAAATTCGCTCTGGCCATTTTTAAGAATAATTTCTGGAATAAAAACTTAACCCAGTAAACTACACCTCATATTTATACCTGAAACGGTGTTTTAACTAAGTTGTTGTTGTATTTTCCGCGGGGTGTGTGCGGAGCGTCTGTTTTCCCGCATGACTTACCGATCCCGCAGGTATAGAGTGAAGATGTGCAGACGCTGAATGAACCGTGAAGCGCCGATGTTTCCCCTTCGGATGGCGCTCGACCTCTCCTGGTTATTGTTAGCACGACGATATTGCTACTATCACGAAGATCACCGTTGAAAACGCGCAAGCACTGTGTGCTTATTCAAAAATTCGGGTGCCCAACAAGAGCATTCTTTTTAAACCTATAAGCCAAAGAACTACCTATATTTAGCCTGGCAGCCAGAACATGACAATTAATTACTTTCTTATTAGAAATAGACGGGTATTTAGATATTTTCGGGCAGTTTAAAAATGCATAGGCCTAATTGCAGCTCAATTTTCATAAGAGGAAGTTGACTTAATTATTACACATCCTCATGCATCTCAAGAGGTCAAACTGTTTTTGTAAAATTGCCGTATCACCATAGTTCAAATTAAATACATAATTTCTAAAGAAACGCACTGCCAAGGGCTTACCTAGAAAATAATACTTGAAATATCACTACAGAAGAATTTATACACTTGAAACTTTGTAGACGACATTTAATATACACAAAACCTGTACGGGTATGGTAGTTGAACAGCGTTATGTAATTTGCTTAAAGTTGTAAGTGGTTCTTCCGTGTAAAGTACCAGGTTAATGAAGGATAATATTTTGGGCTGTGTTTAATATATTTTCTTAAAGCGTCACTATCTCCGGAATAGTGATTATCTGCGGAAACGGAAAGGACATGGTTCGCACGTAGTGCTGACCAAGGTGCTGATATTTAACATTTTACTTCAGTTGGTCTTTTTTCGTTGATATTTTTTAGTGTTTTCTGAGCTGTAATGTTGACATTATTCTGCGTTTTTAAATTACTCGCAGATCTTTGTGATGAGGCTTCATTAATAACTTTTTCATATCTGAATTGTAATGACACAACACTTAATTCAGTTAGTATTGTGTCCGGATGCCCTTGAGAAAGGTGTACTCCTCAGTACAACTACAGACAAAAAATGCTATGTGTCGAAATGGAGGATATTGTACGAGGTGTAAATACTTGAAGCAGTATTAATTTTCTTTTACTGAGTTCAAAATAAAACGAACTGATGCACTGACGACGCAATTAGCTTGATCGTTTTAATTTACTTTTTAGTGGTTGGGACGAGTTTGGGTTCACAGCCGGAAGATGCGTCAAATAGACAGGCAGTAACGCAAATACCGGACCATAATCTCCCTCTTGAGAATCAGTCGACACCAACTGGATCAATGATATATGGTCTTATTAACAGAAGCTGAACACTCCCGTCACACGATTCACTAAAAACAAAGACCAATAAACAAACAAAATTTCAATTAAAATAAGTCTCTTCAAAATAGAGGAAACTTATCAACAGTTGTTTGATTTCAATTTTCCATCGCATCTCGCCGAGGTCATAATACCAACTTTATTTTCAGCGGTGCATAAATTAATTACACGCATTTAATAACCAAAATATCATTATATTCCCCCCTTAATATCATAAACGTTTTACGCCAGGGAAGCACTTAATAGTGCAGGGGGCCGTAACAGGCTATTATCCTTGTGTAATGCTATTAGAGAACCAATTATGAGCCATTATACTTGCTTTTTTGCAGTTTATGTGATTTCATCCAATCCCGCCCTCGTCTTCAAAATTTCAGCTGGTACTTAGAGCCTAATTTTCAGAAGGCGATGTCTGTGTACCGCGTCCCAGATGAGTTTTAAAAGTAATTGAAAGGGTCCCGTTGCATATCATTTACTGGGAAAGAGGAAATAAATCCAAGGACCCCTTGCTGTGAACAAAATCAAAATTTGGATGTATGAGCACTCAGCAAGCGAAGCCGTGTATAAAGTGGACCCCTAACCCATCTAATGTGCAATTACTGGTCTGACAGTCAATTTAAAATCCAGAACCAGTCATCTAGATTTTTAATATCAAAAAGCGAAGGAATAAAAAGTGCATGGCTGTCGATAAAGGGCGCGTGTGTTTGGGGATGATTTTGGGAATAACAACGCATACCGCAAGGCAATTGGCGAGGAAAGGTACATATTTTAAGTGGTAGGTGCGACGGAGATTTGACGGTTTTCACCACGTGGGATGCCCTGAAACACCCAGCGGACCTATCCAAGTCACTCAGAGCAGACAATACTGGAAATAATAAGATTATGACCAATTATGCCGGAGATTATAAAGGCAAGTGCTGAGAGGTTGGTCGTGCTGTAGACGCTTATAAAGACATCTGGTCATTCCCAGGGCTGGGCTGATTTACCCGACAGTGTGCGTGTAATAGTAAGAGAGAGAGAGAGAGAGAGAGAGAGAGAGAGAGAGAGAAAGAGAGAGAGAGAGAGAGAGAGAGAGAAAGAAAGAGACAGTCTGAGTGTACGCAGATGACTGAGGGAGTGTTACTGCCGGTAACTCGGGCACGCAGGAACCGCACCATCAATCTCAGAAGCGGGCTCGCACGTCGGTTCACAACAACAACAACATCAGGTACGCTTCTTCGTGTTTGAATAATGTTTTTGACTTCTACCTGAAACGGAAAGGACAACCACGATCCACTCGTCACAGACATTTCGTAACTGATATTCAATTATGTTTGTGCATGAATAATTCTCTCTCAAGCATACAGTTGATTTTGCGGGTGTTTTGGCTTTCAGTTGTGAAACGGAGTTATCAATTAAATGCTGAATAATCCAATGAGACAGCTGTGTACAGTGCCATCTCCCAGTGAACAGAAAATCTGTAATGCATACTTAAATAAAATACACCCCCATTTTGCAAAGAAAGGTCTAAACTCTTTGCATCCTTGCGTCTTTTTTTCCAGATCGACTGCGAACTTCACTCGTATCCAGATAAACTTTAGAAAATGTTTTACTTTCATTGTCCGCCTCAGCTGGATGGAGAATGCTGTAGGACAAATACCAGTAAGTATTTATTTTGACTGGATGTTGTTGCGGAAAAGCGGGTTGTCAGATGCATGATATTCATGTTAACTTAATCAAATTGGTTTATTAAACGTCGTTTCTTTTGTGTGTTTTTCATATTTAAAGTTCATTTTAAAATTAGCGAGGCAAATGCAAATGCGTTATTCTTGTATTTTTGCCATGCCTTGGTCGCTGTTTAAAGTTTAAAATAGCAAATGCTACTATTGTGTGTTGATTTAAAATGAGTGTAAGTGTCTTACTCAACAAAAAAATAATGATTTTAGTTTGAAAATACCCGCGAATACATATGCAAGCAGATATAGGGTTTAGTTTACCTTTTAACATTATCGTCGCACGTTGCATATTTCTTGTTATGATATTTCCACTACAATTCTACTGGAAGCGTTTTATTGTTTTTACGACCATCGTTCTTCCACCTGGCACCATCCTTTAGGCCGAGCACTAGTGTTTGCCCTAGGGCCACGCCGGGCTGTTTTGTTGCCTGCCTGGGCACAGATGTTTGATGGCTAATCGACATCTCAATGTGGTCACGGTCGTCTCCTTCAGACCGTCTGCATTAATGTTTAACGTTGCTCATCTAAATATTTACAAAGCATGGAGCTCTACCTACCAAATTTAAAGTAATTTTAATATACCACACTTTAAAGTCGTCTTATGCATCACTAATATGCCTGAGTAAGTTTTCCTAACCGAAATATCTCGAAATGTATATAACGATAGCTAAATGATGGTTCGAATTTTTTTAAAGGGATTTCACAATAAGCAGGTTAATACCTGCTTTGAGTGTGTGTCTTGTGTGTGCGTGTGCGTGTGTCTTGTGCCACTCAAATGTCAAAATATTACCTAAAATGATCTTATCTTTACTGACCGTGTTTCTCAGTAAACAGCGGCTCCTTTGGAAGCCACGCAGCCGGTGACTTCGATGATGGATTTCTCAGAAGGAAACAACGCAGAAACAGGACTACGTTCACTTTACAACAGGTATAGGCCACTGAGCCAATTTGCTTAGCATATATGTCATGCGACATTGATAAATATTAATCGAAAGTACAATTTTTGTAAATTATAAGTGCTATTGAGTTTACTGTTTGTGAAAAATTGTGAAAATTATTTTTATCTGTATTTATGCATACATGTGTATTTTTTGTAGCCTATTAGTTTTTTTTTCCTGTAAAGCAAATTTTAATTGTTTTAAACTTATTTAAATTGTGACAATTATTTATGTATTTGTTTGTTAATTTATTTGCCACGCAGTGTTTGGATAAGTGTCAAAAGAAACGAGTCTGTTAGTTCGTTTTTGTTTTTTGTTGTTGTTTTTTCTAATGTCCATACGAGTAATAACAATGTAGCCTACACAGTGTAACTTAAAATGGTTATCGTCACCGGCTGGACACCGGTGAATTTGCTGCGTTGTTTATTTCAGCTAGAAGCCCTCGAAGCGGTTTTCGCCCAAACGCATTACCCCGACGTCTTCACGAGAGAAGAGCTGGCAATGAAAATCAACCTCACCGAAGCCCGTGTCCAGGTGAGCCGACTCATAAACATACACCCCATAAAGTGTTCAAAGCACGTTTGGCCAAAGAAAGTAAATTAAGCCACTCTGTCATTTTCTTGATGCACTTTAATAACATCAACATAATGTGGAATATTAGATTAGGTTGATTAATCGGTCATTCATAATTAACTAGCGATAATGTTCTACACTAATTTGTCCGCGTCTCTAAGGTACAAAATTACTTTAATACAAATCCATTTCCGGGCTTCAGAAATAGAGGTAAAAAGCTTTCATTCTTAAAGCCTTCTCGTCGTTGCAAGGTAGTGGAAAAATATTTTTAGCGGTAAATTTGTTCATCTCTTTGGCTCATCAAAGCAAGAACAATCAGGAGCGCGCGCACACACCCGCCGGACGACATTAGCATTCTGCGTGGCGAACGTTTAGTTTCTTTACTTCTGACAATTTACCATTCGTAGATTGGTCTGCAAAATATTCGCCGTTATACAAACATAGGCGCATGTAATGAAATTCAGTGTGTCCTATATGTAATTTCCTGCTTCCACGATTTGCTTTTGGGTTTTGTTGTGAGCGCAGATCTAATTGTACGAAATATAATAGTTTGCCTTTTTTCCCCAGGGTCATCTTACTATCGCTTAAAACCAATGACTGCACATAGATAATGGAATTCGCTGCTGTAAATTAGGGATTGTAAACAAATTATTTCCCTCTAATCGGATTACCAGATTCGTATTATTAAATCTGAACATGAATCAGTCGCAGCATGCAGGGATATTAAACTTACATTATTATTAGAAAATAAATTTTCTTTTTGTTGTAGTGTGTAGACCTTCCTTTTAAGTGTCAATTGGCCTTGGCTGCATTAAGAACAAACTGCAAATTGAGATTAATGGGGCAATTACAGACTATTCAGACGGAGGAGATCATGACTTCTAGCTGGAAGGTGCAAGGGTGAGATAGCGCCGTGACAATTACAATCCGAATATTGTTGCCCTTCCTGTAAACTGTTGTCTTATTATTCGGAGTGAATACTATATGTTTGTGCTTGTCCGCTGACATTATTGTACCTATGGACAATACTGCCGGGTCTGCGGAGATAGGACCGCATTGTGCCCTTCGTCCATTCAAACGTGATTAATGCGTTAGAGAGCACAGTCTTAATCGAATCTGATGTTGTCAAACAATCACTAAATAGGGAAATAAACGACTTCATCACGGTTCTCTCTCAGAAGCAGGGGCACTGTCAGTAGGAAGTCATTAAAATATGATAATGAAAAATTGCTCAATTAAATGTTGTTATAGGCAATGACCTTCATTCAATTAAGATACAAGAACTTCCCTGAATATGCAGAGCATTAGTGTTAGCTGAAGTTTTAAATAAGTCGCCATTTTTACGGTGAGGTGGCCCGACACTGGGGAGAATTAACAATGGAAAACAAATTAAACTTTAGCCATATTCAAGATGTTGTTTTGCAAGGCTGAGATTAAAACGGGAAAGAAAATGTCGTAAGACTAAAATGAAAACATTTTTAGCATACCTTTGCATGTCTGTGCACTGTCTTCACCACCCGACAGGTATGGTTTCAAAACCGAAGGGCCAAATGGAGGAAGACGGAGAGAGGAACGTCCGAGCAGGAAGGGGGCAAGGAACAGACGCGGGAGGGGACTTCTCCCGTGAGGAACCTCAATTCTCCGTCTCCCGCTGACCAGAGCCGTAACAAAAAGGATCAACTAGAAATTCAGCAAAGGTACATCATGCTTGTAGCCGTCATTTGCTACTTGGTAAAATACTATTGGAAATGTACCTGACACACGTTTCCCATTCATATTCAAGTCTGAACAGAACGGTTGGACCAGGTGGGCCATTTTTCCCGTCCTGCCTGCCCGGGACCCTCCTCAACACGGCCACTTACGCCCAGGCCTTATCCACAGTCGCGTCTCTAAAAGGTGACTTCGCTTCATTTTGTATAGCTGCTGCTGTTGTCGTGTATTTTTCCTTTATGATTATTATTAGTAATAATAATAACAATAATAATAATAATAATACGCGTATGCTATTTTAATATTTTCGCCTGGTATTTTGGATATGTCGCTTTGCTCCGCGACGGTTTTTCCACCTTTATCTCCAGTAGGTGATGCTCTTGTTATCAAATCTCGTTGCACTTGCTTTTTAAATGAGAGTAATTATCTGTGTAATTTAAGTTTGAGTTGGACTGATAAAATTGTGCGGTAGGTTTGGGGGAGTAGACACCCTCACCCTGTGGCTGTGCTTTTCCCCCTGTCCCCAGGAGGTCCCCTCTGCTCCTGCTGTGTTCCCGATCCTATGGGCCTGTCATTTTTACCCCCTTATGGTTGTCAGAGCAACCGGACGGCTAGTGTGGCAGCGTTGCGCATGAAGGCGAGGGAACACTCCGAGGCTGTGCTGCAGTCGGCTAACCTGCTAGGGGCGAGCCAAAGCGCAGGTGTTGGTCCGGCAGCAGGTGTGGCCGTGGGCCGAAGCAGGAGCAGCCCTGGGCCCATCACCAGCAAAGCCCCAAGTCAGGAGAGCTCCCAAGATAAGCCGGCGCCCGGAGCCAAGGACCCACTTGAGAAGAAGTGCAGCTTGTGAGTGCCCCCTAGAGGGCGGCCGCTGTCAGAACACTGATGCAAATAGGCTCTCTGTACAAAAGACATAAACGTTGCCCCTTGTGAGAGCTTTATCTCGTCCAAATACCATAATCTATTTGTTTCTAGTAGGCCTATTTACTGATTTATAGAGTATTTGATTGTGTTTTTAGGGAGGGGGTGACTCAAGTACAATTTTTTGTTACTTATCATATTAAATAAACAGTGTTACTGATAAGTAAAAATAAACACCGTGTATAAGTGAAGACAAAAGAATTGCACTGGATGCCTGTATTCAGTCTTGGGCAGCATGCTCAGAGAATTTAGAGAAGTCATGATCACCTCAAAACTATCCTGGTATGCCGATAATTCAGAATCAAGTTGTAAAATACCGATGCTTATAAAGTAAAAGATTACAAAATATTCATATAATTAATTACAACGCGCACGTGGAAATGTCATCTGCGGGAGGCTGCGTCCTTGTATCCGTGCTTCGTAAGTATACTTTAAAGTTGAATGCATACAACGAGCTAGCTGTGTATAACATGTTGTATCATCATACGGTTACGTTTTTGTCTTGTTTTGACATGTATTTAAAACAATTAAAGAAGTAGACATTCACGTATGTCTCTTGTAGCTCATTGCTTGAGCCATCTGGCTCAAATTAATAATTAATTCCCTTTCCTGTTCACCAGAGGTAAAACTGCCAGAATGGGTCTGATTATTTATTTACTTTCATGAGCAACATTGGTTCCCTCGTTGGTCGCATTGCCCGCATTTTCCCAGCAAAACTTTTTTTCTTTACTAGGAAATAATTAGTCGTCATTTTTACATTTTCATATTTACAGCTGTTGGTTTCTTACGGCACCCCCACGGTGGTCTTGAAATGTAGAATGTATTTAATTTTATTTTATTCTTTCACAGTATGTTTCCGAGAAAGAGAGATAAATAAGGGAATAGTTCTGCAAATTAAAAATATTTAAAAGGATTGTACGTGAAAAGTAGTTAGGCTGATTAAATTTCTGTCCTTGAGGATTTTCAGGAAATTACTTTTGATCGTCGATAACACAATTAAGTAAACTACACACACATTAGCATGAATAATTGATAAGAAATTATGTATTACCACGAAGTACTGATTTAATATTTTATAATGCAACGTCCGGGTGACTCGACAATACGAGATAATGTCAGGCGTCCTGCGTGATTTTTCTGGTGCTCTGCGCTGCATATAGGCCTACAGATTTCTTCGTCCGTTTGATAAGAAAGGTACAGAGACTAAAGTCTTAAATGCAGTTTGTTTGAGGAGGACTGTGGTATATCTGAATCAATGCCAGTGAATGCGCCATATAAGGAAATTATAAAATGGTCTATACTTTAAGAATGGTATCAGTTTGTAGCGGCCTTTCGGTTTGTAGTAGCTGAAAGTTACTCCGTTTGAGAAACAGCCTTACCCACCGTTTTTTTGCTTAAGCAGCTCCGGGAGTTAGACCTGCGGCCTGAATCCCCGTCAGAAACCAATCAATCGAGTTAGTTTATCCACAGACTCACCTTCTCCTTGAGATTCGAGACGGTTCGCTGTTGAAACTGCATCAAAAGGCATTTTGGATAATAAGCGCTCACTTATTAAAACTTTCGACACACTGCGACAGCTTCATTTGAGTTCTGGTAATTTGTTTGTTTGTTCTAATGCATACTAATGTTTTAATTAAGAGTTTAGCCACTACCAAATATAAATGAGATAATGGTTAAATCACATCGGACCAGTAATTTGTGATTTCATAAAGATGTTGTTACGATGCTGCAACTGTACATTTGGAGTTATTGATAATGCGATGTTCTTATTAAGTATTTTAATCATTTTAGAGGGGCATTATTTATATCAAATTAACTGGAGGGCTGCCAAAAATTGAACGTCTCTTTTAAGAGAAACAATAAGACATAAATACAAGTGGGATTTCCATTCTTTGCCGCATATGGGACTTTCCTCATTTGGTTGTAATTATGAAATATTGTCTGCCACAGCAGTTATGCATAAGCCCTTGAAAAGAGTCGTATGTGCAGATGCCCCACGTAAGTTCTCATGAAGTCATCTCTGGTCGTCACTGTTTTGTAATTCCTGCATTTAAAGTAATCAATACACCAATCAATCATGCTCATCTCTGTCGGAAATTATACCAACGTAGCAGTCTTTAATGCAGTGGATAATGATGTTTACAAGCAACCCAATAACCACACGGTACTTACTCAGCACGGGGCCAGCCAGTGCCGTATCATTTTAGATTCCCCTACGAAATTGGGCCGGACCACTGTCAATACTCTCTGTCTGGACCAAGTTATGAATCTCTCACGTGTGAAGGTCATCTGAAAGGGCATAAACTAGGCTACTTGAATAAATGCTTTGATCAACTTTAACTTAAAATGTCGAAGTTTTTTAACTTAACAATCCTCGAAGTTCCCTGGACTTGTGCAGCGCTGTTGAAATTATGAACCTGCTAGAAAACAATACAGAAACCAGGCTGATCTGTTAGTCACGTCTCCAGGAGAATATGCAAAGGAAAAATAAGGAAAGATTGCCAAGGATGAAGCAGAAACATATATTGGTCTTTACCACTAGAGGGACCCAAAGTGCAGTTCTAGGCGAAACACACCATTAGATTAGAACAGGGGTAGCCAATCTTATCCGCAAAGGGCCGGTGTGTATGCGGGTTTTCGCTGCAACTCCATAATTAGAGGAATGATTGGCTGAAAGAGTCCTCACACCTGCGTTTGAACAGCTGACCTATACAGGTTATCCTAAAAACCTGCATACACACTGACCATTTGCAGATGAGATTGGCTACACCTGGATTAAAATCTCAGCCACTCTACAATGGGTCAACAAATTCTGCAATATCAGATGGAATCGACCTGCCTACCTGATTTATATGGAATGTGACTTTAATTTAATCAACTCAAGGATGTAACTTTGGTTTGAACTTTGGGAGGGTTGAGATCTCCACCCATTTGTGTTTATTTGAGAGGAAAGGGGGGGTTGTATTGGCTGGTTTTAATTATTGAGGGGGGGGGATTTACAATTCCCACCCCCCATTTGGTAGCATAGCACCATTTCTGGCAATGGCATAGTACCAAATGACACAATGTTCGTCTTTTGTCCATTTTTAACTAACATAATGCACTAATAATGATGGTGTGGCCTTATTACCTTCCTGGAAGATGAGCCTGGCATACTGAGGTTAATTTCAGAGGCTGACTGCTAGCAGTGGCGGTTCTAGACCAAAATCACCAGGGGGGCCGAGGTC
>JABFDZ020000066.1:12620505-12630877 GCA_019775955.2 Pollimyrus isidori | reverse complement strand
TTATCTTGGACATTCCTCATTGGTGTCTCCGTACTCTTGTCGTCTTTTTTATCTTGGACATTCCTCATTGGTGTCCCTGTACGCTTGTCGTCTTTTTTATCTTGAACATTCCTCATTGGTGTCCCCGTACTCTTGTCGTCTTTTTTATCTTGGACATTCCTCATTGGTGTCCCCGTCCTCTTGTCGTCTTTTTTATCTTGGACATTCCTCATTGGTGTCCCCGTACTATTCCCATCTTGGATCTTCTGCATTGATGCTGCTAATATAGTGCTGCATTCTTCTTTTGTGCCTAGTTCCATTCTGTCACCTTCATTGACACTTTCCTTTTCTTTCAATGGACTCTTATGTAGCTTTTCATTGGTACTCCCTATGTTTAAAAATGTACATACTTCGGCAGGATTCTCCTTTTCTGTTGGGAATTTGCCCTGATCAGATGAATAGTATTTATCAGTTATAGTAGCTTCATTTTGAATATGCTCTTTGTTTTTGTACTGAAGGTCTTCCTGTTTAGGCTGTTTATTATTTGTAAGTCTGTCCTTGTGAGGAATATCACTTTCTTTTACTGTCCTTGCAGAAAATTCCAGAGAAGCCTTGGGAATTCCCCCAAGTGAGGCATTCTTATTCAGAGTGTGGCCTTTCTCACCATATGACAGAACCTTCTTGCCAGTGATGTCTTTTTGTTTGTCTGCAGGGGTAACTTCAGCTTGGCCGTTGACTGCTACAGTTTCAGCTTTCTCATCGTCAAATGACAGAAGTTCTTGTTTGTCACCGACCTTGTTTTCTTGTACCTCTTTATTAGCAGGGTCTTGATTTTTCTTGCTTGTACAAGTGTTATGTTTTTGTTTTAAATCTTGTTTTGAGTATATTTCCTTGATATCGTTTGATGGTTTCTGAATATGTAAGTTTCCAGTTTGCAACAACTCTTGTTGGTCATTTATTGTGTTCTTCTTTCCATGAAGTCCAGCATTTCCAGTACCTTCCTTCTTAGCAAAAGGAGCTGCATGGTTCGATTCCTGACTTGCCTGACTGGCAGGTGCCTCTTGTTTTACTTCTGTTTGCGGTGCCTCATTTTCTTTAATCTTTGGCAGCATGTCAGTTTTAGAACACTCTCTTGGGGGAGTTTCAGCTTTCACATCCCAGTTCTCTCTGGCTATAGCTACCCCTTGGTTAGCTATTCCCTGCCCATCATTCACTCGTTCTCTAGAATCTTTCCTACTGGAAATGATCCCTTCCCGCTTAGCGTGGCCCTTTTCCTTGATGGCAGTGATTTCTTTCTGAGCGTGAGCTTTGACTTTTGATGTGAGCAGTTCCTGCATTGCATGGTCTCTTTGGTTAAATGTAAATATTCTGTGTTTGGCTTTATGGTTGTCTTTATTTGCTAATCCATTGAGTTTGTTACATTTTTCAGCAAGCATGCATCTTGCCGGGTCATTCCCACTACTAATGGCATCTCCATTGCCCATAGGATGACTCTCCATTCTTGAAAACACCTCCTCGTCAACAGCATCTGACTGTTTGGATTTTATATGCTTATTTTCTCTTGCTCCTTGTCCCTTCAGGCTGCCATCCACCTCCTGCTCTGTTGCCGTGTGTGATTCCTGATAGCTTATCTTTCTTTCTTGAACAAAACCATCATTTTTCCTAACTGCATTCATTATAAAGGTCTCTCTCTTTTCTTGTCCATCTGTTTCAGGGTTATGTGAACCTTGACCTTTGCTGAGTTCATATTCTGTACCTGCTTTGATACTATTTTGTGCAAGCATTTTCTCTCCCCTAGTTTTCCTAACACCGGGATGTTGTTTGTTTAAAATGTCCTCATTGGTCATTTGTTCACTCTGTTTAGCCCAGTAGTACTCTTCGCTAGTGTCTTCATTTTTCATATGATCTTGTTCTGTAGCAGCAGTTGTGTCGCTTTCAGGAAGTTTCAAGCCAGTAGCATGCTGGCCTGCTCTTGGTTTGGCTTGTGTATAGTTACTGTAATTATCTGATGTGGTTTCTCTGTTTGATGAGTATCCAACAGACTTCTGCCCTTGATCAGGGAGTTTCTCATTTCGTTGTGATGCAGTCTTCTCCGTAGGTCCTTCGGGTTTAGGGAGCATATCATCTGAAATGTGTTTGTTTTCTTTCAGTGACTGTGTGTGTTTTGTAGCTGGATCATCATTCTGCACTGTGTATAACCCACTTGACAAAAGTTCATTTAGTCCTTTTGCAGGGATTTTAGCAGTCTGATCATCAGCCCTATTCATGGTTCCTATGCTCAGATCTTGGAAATTTTGACAGTTTGCTGACACACTATGGCTATCCGGGTCATTCACTTGGATTTTAAGAACTCCCTGTCGTATATGGCCCTTTTCTTTGATTTCATTCATTGCTATTTTGCTGTGCTCTGATTCTTTCTGGGGAAACAAACAATGTGTAGTGTTCTGTCTTTCAGTTCTTGTATGGGATCCTGTATCCGCTTCTAATTTATCCTTCAGTGCATGAATACCTTGGGTAGTACCACCCCACTTTTGCACCTGAAGCATTTGGCTGCTCAGCTTATTCTGCACCAGTTCATCTGCTTTCAGTAAAGATCTTGACGATCTGACATCTACATTTTCACACAAGTTAAATGCATCTATGTTGGGGATGTTTCGATTGTCTTGCACCTCCTGTTCAGTGTCATGTATTTTGAAAGCCGCCAGACTTTGTGTAGTGTCCATCTTGTTGTGTAGAAGGTCATCTCTTCTGATGACTTCCTTCTCTTTCATGGAAACTGAGTTTCGTCTTTCATGAACAGAATATGTTACTGTGGTGGATCCAGTAGGTCCTCCTGTTGATAACTGCTCTGATGGGCTTCTCTTATACTCTTTCCAGGTGGGTTGATTTGATTTGTTTCTAGATAGGATTTCATTAGATGTTGAAGGGAGATGTTTTGAATGACTGTATTGGCTCTGTTGACTGGCAAAGACCTGATCTCTCTGCTGTGTACTTTCCTGTGTGATTCTGTCAGAGTCACTGTAATGAGGAGCTTCTTTAACAGTTGGAGGTGAGATTAAAGTGAAATAGTCATCCAGTCTGTTGGCTGATGCTTTTGTGGGCTGCAAGGCAGGACTATAAACTGAACAAGCCTCTGCTGCTCCAGGTTGCACATATGTACCGATTCCAGGCCCAGGAGGTCCAGAAGCAGATTTTTTCGATGCGAGAGCAGCATTGTCCTGCCTGGAAGGCAGATTGTCAGAGTCTGATAGCTCCTGGCCTTTGAACTTCGTGGGGCTGTATGTGCTCTTCACCCTCTTCCGATTATCTTTGAGGTTGAAGAGCAAGCTGGAGGCCATGGCTTTGTAGCTGTCCCGTAATTTGAGCTCCGGGGGGGGACAGGGCTCAGCGTCTCTTAGGGCAGCAAGGTCGTCGGCAGGCGAAAGTTCATATTGTGAAACCTCAGAGGTTTCCATTTCTTGTCTGGCGTTTAGGACAGGAGTGAGAAGCTGCGAGATGCTGAATGGGGTGCAGTTGCCGGCCGTCTGCTCGCCCACTAACGTGTGTACCTGATGGTGGACGGCGTATGGGCGGCCCCCCGAGAGCGAGGTGTCGTCGCGTGGCCGGGACGTGTGGCTGCAGGGCGAGGCCGTGCATGGCCGGTACACCGGGAGCTGATTGCTCAACTGACTCCTGCTCTTTCTCCACGGAGGACATTTGGCCACCACTTCCGACTCACAGCGCTTCTCCACGGCAGCAGGCTTGGGCTGAATCACTGATCTTGCGGGTTCGGAAGGTGTCCTGTCCTTGCTTAGCATCCAGTAGGATTTCAGATCCTCAGAGTGGGTGGTTTGGATCCCGTGGGATGCAGTCAGCTCCTTGTATAGAGGAGAGTCGTACCACCTATGAAAGCCACTGGGGGAGATAGTAGGGAATGTGGCTTCCCGCTGGCAAGGAATCCTGTTGTAATCCGCCCATGTCTGGAATGGGCTGTGCTCACTGTGAAGGAAATAGTTGATGGAGCTGAGCTTCCTGAACGTGGCCTTGCTGGCTTTATTCCTCAGTGCCTTGCTGGAGGCTGAGGCAGGCCCCAAATGGGAGGCCTGAAGCGAGGCAGCGGGGGTGGAAGGGTCCCGGCAGTATGCAGGGAAATTCGACAGTTCATTGTTGAGGCTGTGTAGTGCCGAGCTCTCCCAGGTCCAGCCGTCCGGGTTACTCCGACGGCCATCCGGCACCCCGTCCATTGTAGACCCGCCCTCGGATGAGCTGAAGGCTTTTATAAGGGATGAGACTCTTGACCTACTGCGTCTGTTCTGCCACATGGCTTCCATGGCACCGTTGCTGAGTTGAGACACATACTGGGGACCCTGATCCTGACTATCTATGAAAGAGTGCTGGAATGTCGCAGGGAGCTCTACAGCAAAGGCATCCCTTGGGGAGGAGGTGAGCTCGGGGTCGGTGTAGGCAGCCTCCTCTCCGACGCAGAGGCTCCTGAAGGCGCGGTCAGTGAGGCTGCTCACTTCCCGGTCTGTCTCGTCTATGAAGCCGTCAGCGTACTTGATCTGTCCCTGCTTGGCCGTTCGGCCTCCCCGGTGTCGCCGGTCAAGAGCGCTCATCCCGAGACGGGTCTGTGGGCTTGCTGGAGCGTGCTGGCCGCTACACTCGGGGTCACGCTGCGTGCTGGATCTCCTACACTCTGTGGGGCCGGGCCAGCTCACCATCCAGAAGGTGATGTAGCTTCTCTTCTTTTCTGCAGTGGAAGTGAAGCAGAAGTCAGATGTCATGAAAAAATTACATGGTTACTGAGCAAAAAGGAATGAAGGTCTGCTCAGGACAGACAGAAAAACAAGTAGACTTTATCAATCTCTGAGGGGGAATTAAGCCATCATAGTACTACACATTTAAAGTCCCTGCAACCTAGTCTGGATAAGCAATTATAAAATGGACAGATGGATGGAAGGATGGACAGACAGATGGATGGATGAATGGGTGTTTTTAAAGTACATACACTAAATTAAGATGGAGAATGACTTTCAGAAAGAACAGAAAGATATTTATAGATGAAACAAAAATGTGAATAGAAATAATGAATAAAAATAAGAGAAAATTAAGAAGAATAAAAAGAACAAAATGAGAAAGTTCATTACTAGCATCAGTGGGCAAGGACAGGAAGGGATGGAGCAGGATGGCTCATTAACAACCCAACCCTAATCAAACTTATTGCAGCTGGGAATACAGCTAAAATAGGACATGATGTGTGGAGCTATCACAGCTGAGAATGCTGGCAAAACAGGGTACGGTCTGTGGATCAATCATAGCTAAACATACAGATGAACAGTGGCACAATGCGTAAGCTTATCACAACAGGGAATACAGGTAATCAAGTGCAATTTATGCAGATCCATCACAGCCGAGAGTACATTTAAAGCAGAATGCAGTGTATGGATCACAGCTGAGAATTCAGGTAAAACATGACAGTGTGTAGACCAATTGCAGCTGAGAATTCAGGTAAAATGGCGTGATGTGTAAACCCGTCACAGCTGAGATTACTGAGACTTTGGCTCGCACACTGATAATATTACTGCAGCCTTGGTTGGCTTAATTACATCCCAGAATAACACTCAAGGCTGTTTTAATCCTTTGCCTTGTGGTCATAACCAAGGAGGAGGACTCTAAAACCCTTTTACTCAAGGGCAGGCATGGACAATCAAAGGCCACATTTCAAAACCTGCATTTGATACTAACATCAGAAGACAATGCAGCAGCAGAACATGACAATGTGCGAGTACAATGCATGACTATAGGAGTAAAATGCTTATTAAAACGGTTAAAAAACTCATTAAATCTCAAGTAGGAATATAAGAAAGTATTTGCATCACCTTTAGCATATAGGTAGAAAATTTACTGAATTGAATGTATCTGCGGGAACTCTTGCATATTCTAGAAAATGTGAGTCATCTATATGTACTCTGTGGTGATCCAGAGCTTTTAAGCAGAGGCCAGTGGCAGGCTGGGAGATGACATGGTTATTTTTAACCAATGAAGAGCTGCCTGTTGCACTGAGTAACCTGACACCAAGAGGCGCAAATCCGGAGGGGCCCAATGGCTGTAATTAATTAAAAGAGAAAACTTAAAAAAATAAAGTAGTGCAATACTTGCGGGAAAAATGGTTCCCCTGTTGAAATTGTATCTATTTTGTATATTGAAACTGGAATTTAATAGCAGAGAGGTTATTTGGTTTGTATTATCAGGACGGTTGGCATTAATCATACGGTTGTCTATATTTTTAGATACAAATGAAAACCATCCCTAAATTGTTGCAAAAGTTCCCCAAATTGGGATAGACGCCTCTAACTCCCCCCAGGTGAAAAGCAACAGTGCAGCATTCCCATGCAGACTACCCGACTCCACGGAGCCCTCACCTTATGCCTCTGTGCTCCATCAGGAGCCTGCGAGGGGCGCCGTGCCTCAGGTGGACCGGACTCACCAGGAAGGTGCACTGGTGGTGTTTCTGTGGAGCAGCTATGGGAGAGACACACATCACAGCGGGGCTGGCCAGCTAGTCCTGGCTGGAGGAGGACGGTAAGGCAGCAGCGGCAGAGCAGCACAGGCCAGGCAGAGCAGTTCCATGGGAAGAAGCTCTCTGACACACGTATAGCAATAACCATGGGTGTCGGGTGACAAGCAGATGAAATAAACAGGTCCGCTGGCTATTTTTATATTCGGAGCCTGAGACGCACCGAAGCAGCTTTTGACACCGCAATGCTGATGAAAAGCCTTGAAAGCCTGGTAACTGAATCTTGACTGTGCCCAAAAATGGCATACCTGCCCACCGAACCTCCACAAAGTCGTCTGTGCTTCTGCAAACGTGTGTCCCGGAGCAGAGACGGCTCCCCGCATCACTCAGACCATCGCGTCAGTTCTCCTTCACAGAGGGGACAAAAATATGGTATCAAGAAGCCGTACTAAGCCTTTTTCAGAATGGTCGGCTTACCTCAGCAGTAATTCAGCATTCTTCAGATGAAGGATATGAGAATCAAACTGAGAATGAAATGTGTGCTTATGAAGATTCTGTTAAACAGCTACTTTTCCCCCTGTCATATATATAAAAGAGCATAATTACATGCCAACTCTCCTCAAACGCTGCCTCTAATCCGCTTGATTTTGAAGATAGTCGATTGATGATGACCGGCCATCATTGCAGTTCCGATACTATTGTGAGGAGCACTTTCTGAGTTGCTGTGCATTCCTGTGTTATGCTTGTATCGTTTATGATGTAATGAATGTTCACTCAACAGTCAGGAACCGCACTGATGTTCCAACTTAAATAACAGCTCACTCATATAAAAAAAGAAAAACTATATACCTACGTCCATATTTCTTTTTCCTGACTGGCAGGTTTTTTTTTAAAATACTGTATGTACAAAGTAAACAGATGTTTCTGACAAGGTAAATATTAATAATGAATAATGCTCAGCAAAAATGCTTCCGTTAGGACCCACGGCTGCAGAGTTGCTGTAGGTGTTAAAAACATAACACTCCAGTTACCGCGGTAATTCCCTTCCCGCCCCTGCTGCAGATTTAAAAGTAGAAAGGCATCTGAGTGCATTTTCCCTTCAGTCTGCCACTTACCGTGAGGTCAGGAGGTGTGGAGAGGGTCCATGAAGCCAGCCAGAAGCTGTCAGGCCTCACGCGCTTCCCACAGTTCTGCTGCAGGCAGCCTGCACTATAATTGGAGATGGACACACTGGATACTCTCACAGGAGTCTGAGTTGCTTCCCTGAACACCCCCAGTGTGATGGACACCCACATATGGACCGCTTTCGCAGACTGCTGTTCGCTCTGCTGAACTGCTCACTCACCCCCCCCCCCCCAACCCCTGACCTCCAACCCCCTTGAGCAGTAGAACTCATGCCTTTAGAGAGAGAGAAGGAAGGAACTGGCAAAGCCTGGTGAGACGCTGGGAGGTAACGACCTGGCAGGAGTTTTGAAGGTGACCTCCGGTGTAACACTGTAAGCATGGCTCAAACCAGTTGTTGCAGTGGGTTTCCATTAAAAGTTTTCTATAACAGTGCTAAAAATAAATTCATTATGTGCTCCTCAGTGGCCGACCCGGCAGTACGCCTACAGCTCCGAGCAGCAAGCTTAGGGGATCAGGTGCCAGTGTGTTACTGTGGTGACTGACATAGACTAGCGGGCAGGAACTAGGTAGTGATTGGTTTGTAGTCACATGATGAGCAGGCCTGTGATTGGCTCAGGAAATTTAACTTCCACATGCCACAGGACTGTTGTCAGACGTTTCCAAGAGTCTGTATGAGGGAAAACGTGGAGGTACTAATTTCCATAGTCAATGGAAATCATCATGTTTTAGACTGCATGTTTGTGTGTTTTTAAACTGTTTTAAACGGTGTCTTACCCAAAAATGGTTTAACAAGACAATTTCCCCCAAAAGTTGCAGCCTGTATTTACATGTCCCCTGCTGCCAAATCCTAAACTTTCTAAATAAATAAAGCCACAAAATCACATGATCATTTATGTCACCATGTATCCAAGAATCATGGGAAAATTACATCTATATGATGGAGGTAGTCAGTATAGACTGGACAGCACCAAATATTAATAAAAATGTATAAATAGCTATACAAGTAAACCTTTGGTGTCTCAGTAAACTACAGATACAGACAGAATAAGCAATGAAAAGACAGCAAATCAGATTTCAGACCCTTCATACATTTTAAAGAGATCAGTAATTGATCAATATGTGTCGTAAATCAAAATGGTTGTACTTGTCAAAATAGATCAATATGCATCATTTCCTGACATTCCTGATGTGCTACATTTTACATACTGAGCTTGCATCCGTGTTGTATACGCTGCCTAATGTAAACGCCATGTGAGCTGAATTATTTGTTATGCAAAAGTGGTTTCAAAAAAATTAAATTGTTTCTGCTAAGTAGTAAGGCAAATGGATGTCTGAAACAGTAGTTGAGTTTGCAGCTTGTTATTCTGAGAGTCCATCAGTTATGGAGCCCCTGCCATGTTTTCTGAGCCATCTACCACCCCCCACTCCTATGCTGGGACCAGTCAGAGTGAAGGCTTGGTGTTTTCATTGCTATTCTGAAGACAGGAAATGAACATCTCTAACATCTCTAATAACACCAAATTTAAAATGTGTAAGTTGCTATACAGAATGACTCCTCGCAGCATGTTGAGGGAAATGGGACAGCGCACCCCCCCAGGCCAAGTGGTGTATAAGCCTGGTGTCCTGTGACCTCACTGAGGGTGAATGTGCCCGGTTAGACCGGAGCCACCGATGAGGCCAGCAGCCGTTGAGCGGATGCAGGGCCTACGGTGGGCAGGTCTTTTGTGCATTAAGCGGCATAATTACAAAGCCAACTGACTGAGAGTAATTAGCCTAACGAGCCAATGAGCGAAGTCAATAAACAAGCAGAGTGAGCGGATGATTTAACGTACTGGCGCTGTCGGCTGGTCCTCCTTGCCGTTTACTGGGCCTGGGGGAGCACAAATCTACAGCACATATAAAACCGCGCTCCCTTTGATTTCCCCAGATCCAGCAGCTCACAATAAATACTCCCAAGCATTCATAGAGCTCCCCCCACCCCAGCCCCAACCTACCCCCAGAAGCCTGAAAATAAGAGTGCATGGGGCCTGGGAAGCAAGCATGGTCCCTGATCGGGGGCCACAGAGATTGGAGTAAGAGCCATGGGGCCACAGGTGTGTTTTGGGGAGGCCGTCCTTTTCGTCCTCCGCCAGGCTGCAGGAGATAATCCCTCACCCAGTTATACCTATTAATCATCTCTTGGATGAAGGAGCCATTTCGCTGCTGGAGACGACCTGCTTGTGGGAAAGGCAATTGAATGATGGAGAATCACGGCTATCTGCCATAAGAACGTGTTGTGGAAGTTCAGGACGCAGCAAAACCACAAGCCGCACACGGGAAAACAAGCAGAGTAGAGTGCCTGGTCTGTACTCTAACAACTGCGCGTGCTTCTTTCCAGGTGTGCTGTCCAGCAACTGAAATTAAACACAGCGCTCATGGTCAGTTCACCGCTGTCAGGGTCTCCCTGAGCCAGCACCGATGCCATGCAGCAATCAGAGGTATAGCCTGCCAGTTAATGTCTAATAATATATAGCATTCCGACATTGCATTTGCTAGTAATCAAGCAACAAAACAGAAGTCCAAGCATGACATATTCTAGCCACTAGGGGGCGGTGTCAAATTCTCCAACCAGAGGGCATAGGACTCGACATGACACAACTCATATCAGCTGGAACTTTGTGGGCATTAACAGCCAGGGCTGCTGTTTGAAGAACACGTTTTCTGGGCATCAGCCATAGATGTGTTCTCCCCATCTCCCCACGGTACCTAAACAGTAATCAAGTGATACCATTT